>SZWC01008981.1:69272-86773 GCA_023375785.1 Penium margaritaceum | reverse complement strand
TTCAACAACACTCATCATCATTCAACAACACTCATCATCATTCAACAACACTCATCATCATTCAACAACACTCATCATCATTCAACAACACTCATCATCATTCAACAACACTCAACATCATTCAACAACACTCATCATCATTCAACAACACTCATCATCATTCAACAACACTCATCATCATTCAACAACACTCATTATCGTTCAACAACACTCATCATCATTCAACAACACTCATTATCGTTCAACAACACTCATCATCATTCAACAACACTCATCATCATTCAACAACACTCATCATCATTCAACAACACTCATCATCATTCAACAACACTCATTATCGTTCAACAACACTCATCATCATTCAACAACACTCATTATCGTTCAACAACACTAACTATCGTTCAACAACACTCATTATCATTCAACAACACTCATTATCATTCAACAACACTCATTATCATTCAGCCACATTCATTTACATTCCAACAACACTTTATGAGCATTCAGTGACATGCATTACCATTACCTTGTTGTCATCTTCTTCGCAAGTTGCGTACACTCCCAGTTCATCACATCAAAACAGGAAGAGAAAAAAGAGCAACACTCATTGCCAGTCAACCGCAGCCATCGCCCACATGCTCGTCCATCACTTCCTCCCCTCAGTGTCTGTGTCAACAGGGCCAGGAGACCCAAACAATGGCTGGAGGTACACTGACTGAGGATTGGCCGGGAGACCCAAAAACAGTGGCTGGAGGAGCACTGACTGAGGATTGGCTGGGAGACCCAGACAGTGGCTGGAGGAGCACTGACTGAGGATTGGCCTGGTGACCCAAACAGTGGCTGGAGGAGCACTGACTGAGGATTGGCCGAGAGACCCAAACAGTGGCTGGAGGAGCACTGACTGAGGATTGGCCGGGTGACCCAGCCATCCTCTCAGCCACCTATGTGCTGCCCAATCTGCCGAGAATTTGATCCCCAGCACCAATTTCTCACGTCTGGCATACGGTTTTTGTTGGCATCCACTCACAAACACTTTGTCTCAAAGTTCTTCAGAGCAATGCTCCTAACGGCAACACCCACCTCACCTTCACCGCGTCCACCCATCCGTCCACCCATCCGTCCACCCGAGTTATCCTCCATCCCCGCCCAGTACCCGGGAAACGATGGTTGACGCCCAAGCTCCTCCCACCCCCCATCTCCGCCCCCACTTCTTCCCCCGTCCCTACCCATATTCATACGCCCTTAACCGACCCTTCCTGCTTCTATCTCTTCCCTCATTCCCAGTTGACGAAGACCAAAGCAAGCCAGCCCCCCTCACAGATGCAAAGAGATCTTCTTCAGTTTGATGCTTTAACACCTGTGAGCTGAACCTCTGAAGACATCAGACTCAGACGCTTTCAGATGCTCCACTTCCCGCAACACAGTTCAATGTCGTGATTCATCGCATCGTCTCCCCCGTTCACGACTGGTGAGTGGACGTGGTGGTGATCCAAAAGTCCGATCATGCCACTCACCACGAGTAGATCGACGCCATCCCGTTGCTGCTTGCTCCCATTCTTCCTCCTCTCCCTCTCGCTCCGCCTCCCCTCCCTCGCCGACCCGGACGCCGACCCTGACCCCTTCTGCGCGCGCTGTGCAGCCCGCACAGCCTCGGCGAGCCGAACTTCCGCCATTCGAGCCTGCAGATCAGCCATGGAGGAGGAAGACGACACGCCTCCGGGGCTGGGCAGGTGGCCCGGGCTCGTATGCCCGGTCGTAGATCCGCTGAGCCCGGACGGCGTCACGGACCTGCACTTGCGGAGGTACGCGCTGCTGCTGTTGCCGCTTCCGCCGCTACCGCGGCGGCCATTGCTACCACGACCCCCGCGGGGGCTGCTGGCGGCTGATTCGTCCGTGTCTAGATCGCTGGCGAGCGACGAAGTTTCCACCACGATTTCGTCCAAGGCGGAAGCCTGGTTGCCTTGCCTGCCGGTGCGCCTGTCCCCGCCCCTGTCGCCGCCGCCGCTGCTGCCACCGCCGCTGCCTGTTTGAGACCGATACAGAATGCCACCGTGGCCTTTTGAAGTGGACGAAGGGTCGCTATCCCCTTGGTGTGATCTGGGCGAAGGGCCTGAGTAGCGGTTGTGTCGGGAGGGTTGCGCATTCTTGGCTGAAGATGTGGAGGAGGGGGTAGAGATGTCGAGGTTCGCAGAAGGAGCGGCTTGGGAATCGGAGGGAAGGTTGACGACAACAGCCGGGGGTGACCGCGCAGGCCTCCCTGCTGAATGTGCGTAAAACTGTTGGTGCTGCTGCTGCTGCTGCTCCTGCTGCTGATGTGGGCTGAAGCCTGGCTTGGAACTCGGCGGTGAAGGAGACGAACTCTCGGTGTCGCCGTCTTCCTCCCTTCTTGACAGAATCGCCTCATCCTGCCCGGCTAGTCGAGAGCTGTGGTGGTGGCGGTGGTGGCCTGCGTGGAATGGCGCGTTCTCCGCGGAGATGGAGACAGTTTGCCGGCCGCTGCCGAGGGCTCCATATGCGCCCGCCATCACGGCAGGACTCGTCTGCACTGCAACGCTCATGGGATGAAAGATTCTGTGAAGCCGCACGTGCTGGTCAGGGGAAAACAAGGCTAGATCGGACGCGGCGTGGCGTGGAGTGCAGTCGTTTTGATGGGCTCCAACTATGGAGCTTTCACATCGGCGTTGAAGGAGAGGCCGACTGCCAGACTTCGCATCCAGCGTGCATTGTGGGGCCAGGAAAGAAGGACGCCTGACAAGCCAGTGAGGGCAGCTCGTCGACTCCAGAGAACTCCGACGCACAACGCAAACGAAAGTACGCAGCGATAGAACTGACTTCAGTCGCCGAGAACGTATGCAGAGACAGGAATGTTGACGGGAGCCACAGAACTTGTTAAGGCCGGGGTCACAGGCCATCACTGATGGGCTTGAAAATTCGACGACGAAAACCGGCTGATGGCCGGCTGTTCCGGCGCGAAGTTTCATGACGCTAACCGCCCTCGTAGTTGGCTCTAAAGATTTGAAATGTTCGCCCTAACTTCGTCACCGCCACAACTGGTCGTGAAATCGTCTTCGACCGATGGCGTATGACCGTGATGGTGATGGACCGACAGCTCCACCTGGCTGTGGCCGGGGTCACAGGCCATCAGATGGGGTTTAAAAAATAGCGCGGGAACGACAAAATTAAATCGGACGGATTATCTGGAGCGATTGACTGGCCATCACGGTCACAGGCCATCAGCCATCGTTGATGGGTAAAAAATCGCATCTTTCCCGCCACTAGTTCAATTTTCATTTTAAAATGGGTCAACGGGTAATGCGTCTTTCGCCGTCGTGCGAAACAGGCAGGTGTTATCTGATCCGAGGGCGGGTTATTTTATTAAAAATTTCCAGTTTCGCGCGATGACGACGACGGCCCATCAGCGCCCATCAGCCGAAAGGGTTGATGGGCGTTGATGGGCAGTCACGTGCGCTGACAGCCAGGTGGAGCTGTCGGTCCATCACCATCACGGTCATACGCCATCGGTCGAAGACGATTTCACAACCAGTTGTGGCGGTGACGAAGTTAGCGCGAACATTTCAAATCTTTAGAGCCAACTACGAGGGCGGTCAGCGTCATGAAACTTCGCGCCGGAACAGCCGGCCATCAGATGGGGTTTAAAAAAAGCGCGGGAACGACAAAATTAAATCGGACGGATTATCTGGAGCGATTGACTGGCCATCACGGTCACAGGCCATCAGCCATCATTGATGGGTAAAAAATCGCATCTTTCCCGCCACTAGTTCAATTTTCATTTTAAAATGGGTCAACGGGTAATGCGACTTTCGCCGTCGTGCGAAACAGGCAGGTGTTATCTGATCCGAGGGCGGGTTATTTCATAAAATATTTCCAGTTTCGCGCGATGACGACGACGGCCCATCAGCGCCCATCAGCCGAAAGGGTTGATGGGCGTTGATGGGCAGTCACGTGCGCTGACAACCAGGTGGAGCTGTCGGTCCATCACCATCACGGTCATACGCCATCGGTCGAAGACGATTTCACGACCAGTTGTGGCGGTGACGAAGTTATCGCGAACATTTCAAATCTTTAGAGCCAACTACGAGGGCGGTTAGCGTCATGAAACTTCACGCCGGAACAGCCGGCCATCAGCCGGTTTTCGTCGTCGAATTTTCAAGCCCATCAGTGATGGCCTGTGTCCCCGGCCTGTCAGCGCACGTGACTGCCCATCAACGCCCATCGACCCTTTCGGCTGATGGGCGCTGATGGGCCGTCGTTGTCATCGCGCGAAACTGGAAATTTTTAATGAAATAACCCGCCCTCGGATCAGATAACACCTGCCTGTTTCGCACGACGGCGAAAGTCGCATTACCCGTTGACCCATTTTAAAATAAAAATTGAACTAGTGGCGGGAAAGATGCGATTTTTTACCCATCAGCGATGGTTGATGGCCTGTGACCGTAATGGCCAGTCAATCGCTCCAGATAATCCGTCCGATTTAATTTTGTCGTTCCCGCGCTTTTTTTTAAACCCCATCTGATGGCCTGTGACCCCGGCCTAAGACTGGACGGTTTTTGCTGTGGCCGCTGCGACTTTGTCCGGGTGCGAGCCACCAGAAGCGACAACTATCACTGAGATTACCTCATCCTATGGGGGAGGTGAGACGCGTCCACTATCATTTTTGTAGGGTTGAGCTTCGAATTCGTCAACGTCTCAACACCGATATTCGGCGAGTTTCACTGTAACGCTGTGAAGTGTGTGGTAATATTAAATCGGACGTCATAGTGCAAATGAAGAAAATCCGTGTCGTTGCCATCCATTCGATCCTTAAAGGAGGTTTCTTAAAACTTATCTGCTTCCTTTTCTAATGACGCGTTTTGCGATTGCCATCAAACACACGAGCTGTGAACAGAAATGTGCCGGACCCAGTGATAGGCCGGCACTTCAGCTTCGGACAAACTGAAGCACGACGGTCCATAGTGAAAACGAATGGCACATCGCGTCGTGATAGGGTAATCACGGCTTTAATGGCGGTCTCGAAACTGCAACATGCAACTACAAACTGGTTTGATTGAGAAAGCCGTCAATTCCCACGCACCCTTGACACAAATCCATAACGCAGAATGCGCGGTGTCGCCCGAACTGAAGACCAAGAGGTGACATCAAGTGGTGCCAAAACCGATGTCTAGCGAGTCATTGCAAACATGAGCAGGTTGAGTCGCGAACTTGGGACATGAACGAAGTCTTTCCGGGAATCAATTTCTTTGCCGACAAACCTTTCGTCAGTGTTGTTCTCATCAAATGGCAGCTCACGTGTGGCTGCCGCCCTAGCTCCAGTTTCCCGCGCCCATCACGGCAGCTGAATGCACTCTTAACGACGTGAACCAGTGTAGATTGTCCAGTATTATCGTTCAGCAGTCCTGCCAATTTTGTCTGACCAACAATCTCAACAAAATCAATGCATCCATGTTACCCAGGCAGAAATGAAGAACGTTCACGAGTAGGAGGAAGGAATGAAACTAGATTTAAATGAAATAATAATAAAAAATCAAATTGGATTAAAAACCAAAAATAAATCCTTTTGAATTATTAGGATTACACACCTCAAAGAAGATTATTCAAATATAGCCTTCCGTTGTAATTTGGATCACAATATTGGTGATAAATTCCTACAACCGACATGTTCATATACCCTAATACAATGAATATCTTTGTAAGAGCTCCCCGGCGTTCACATTGTCATGTATAACAATCGCAAATGGTTGAAAGGAAGGTGTTGCGCAAAAGTAAAATATGGAGAGGGAATTAATCTTGGTTAATTTTCATTTAGAATTCAGTGTAATTCAATGAAATTTGTGTAAACTGTTGATCACGTGCTTAAAATTTCGTACACAATAATGAGGTATACTTGAGGACTAAGGCGCCTCGGCCTAGCTAAACGTGATTATCCACCTCCATAACGGCTGCTTAAAGAAACTCTACCACGGTGTAGATGATTTTTAATACGGCCTAATTCCGCTATACCCACTGTTTGGGCCTCCGAATTTTCTGCTGGCCAGTTCTCGCACATTAAACACACGGTACCCACTTTACAAAACAAAACGTACAATACCCACTTTTTTTCGGACCGTCGGAGATCATGCATGGCGCACCCACTATTGCGAAAACATGCATGCTACACCGGTTTAGGGTGAATTAGTTCAACGAATGTGGGTATCCGAAGTATGATTTTTTAAGTTTCATTGGTTTCATGTCATATTTTTTTTTGTCCTATGTTGTTTTACGTGACCAAATTTGTAACATTTCTATTTCGACCGAAAAGTAGTCGCGTTTTTGATACGTGAAACAGTGGGGGTGTCATTAATATCCACTCAACAATCTTTTTTTTTCCGTCGCCGGACATGGGCCGCTGGTCACTCGTGAACATCACAATTACGCGACCGTGGATGTCCACGGTCGCGTTATATGCTCGTTCCCAACGCGAACGAGCAAAAAACCCCTCGAATGGGCCTTTTGGCGCTGGGTCTTAAGACCGGTTCGAGGACTGTTTCGCTCGTTCGTTACGCTAACGAGCGAAACATGTCTGTTCACTTTAAATGGTTCACTTTTGTTTGCTACAATGTGGAAAAAAAATTGAGCGACAGTTGTTTTTGTAAGCTCCCCCCCACGCACAGAAAATATGTTTCGACGTCCACTCGACATCTATATTTGCAGCGCAAATATGGACGCCGAGTCGACGTCGACGTCAATTCGTATTTCTCATGTCGACGTCGTCGACATGAGAAGAGCGCAAAAAAAATGACGAGCTGTCGATCGGACCTCGTCCGGTCGACAGCCCGATAGTCAAACAGGGAGTCGACAAGGTGGCTTTCTGCCGTCAGCCAGCCCGTCGCAGTCCCATCGTCGCCGTTATCGAGCCCTCGTGCCGGTATCGCAGGTATCGGCGTCGATATCGAGCAGCCATCCAGCTCCATGCCGATACCGGTACCGAAAACTTTTTTTTTCTAGGAATATTAAGCAGAGCGAAAGTCGTAAAAACACAAAGACAGTGAGAGAGAGACATGGGGGGAGAGTGTGAAAGAGAGACCCGCGAAGGTAGAGAAACACTTAAAATATGCAAAGAAATATCATGAGCATGTAAGTCATTTTCAACTGTCGCTATATATATTTTTTAAAAAATAGGAAAAGTATTAACATACGGGACCTAATCTGTGTTTACGTCAATGACTAAGGTTATCTTTTCATGTCGTCGGGCGTATGTCGGTTGAGTGTGAAAGTGCGAATGCGCAGAATGATATTGTTCATCATACGATTTTTAGCTCGGTGGACATCCGAAGTATTTGTTTTTAACAGTGGCTATCGGAAGTCTTATGTACATATTGTGGACGTTATACGTATTTTTCTGCAAAAGTGGCCCTCCCATGCTTTTTCTGCGAAAAGTGGGTACAACGTTCTTTTGTTGCGAAGACAGTGGGTATGAGGTAAGTGTACCCTTTTTAATAACATGGCAATATTAATGTGCATTAATGCACCATTATGGTGAACGTGAACCTTACATCTTCAGTTTACGCATAGCTTAGTCCCCTAAGCTATGCGAGTGGGCATTCTTATCACTACTATCATTACCTGGAAAATCTTTACACAAATTAAACAAGGGCATGTAATCCTTCTATCCAACCTCTCACCGATTTGCTCCAAGAAATATTGGCAACTTCAACCACTTCCTAGAAGTGTCAAAAGATGAAGTGTGAACTGTAACGATTATTGATATTTTCAGTTCAATTATTCCCAAAGTTTTCTTCAATCAATTCCTTTCTGACATAATCTCTTAGGAAAGAAAAAAAAACTCCACTGCACCGTCGCACGTATCGAAATTTGCGAGCCACAAACCTTAAATATGCTTCATACATGTTTTCACGCTTACATGTATGCCCTTGAGGGTTTTCACACATATCATCAAAGTAAAATTACTATTGGTTGTCAATCACTCAAGCGTCCTTGATTTCTTAATCATGTTGTGCTCCGCAACAGCATTGAAGACGTGGTGTTCTAAGAAACCATTCCTTCTAGAGAACTGTACTGACATGTTTTCCCATTCAACATCCGAAACAACCATCCAGAAATGACTGAATTGACGATGTCAACAAATATGCTTTGATGAAGCAATTAAATGGCTTGTAACCCCTAGGCATTCACAGCATGACAGATCCCAGTGCAAACCTCCACTGCATTGGAGATCGATGCCATCAATCAAAATGACCAACTTTCGTGCTAGACTTGCAAAGCCGGAGGTCGCTTGTTGAAGGACAATGAGACGCCTAAAAATAAGGCCAAAGGGAGATAAACCCTTGAAACTGGAAGGATTGAAGAAAAGGTAAAGGCAGGAGTAGATGGCAGAGCTCCCATTCCCTAATAAACTGTTGGTTTTCGTGCATCTCTCATTGTACTCTGTTGTGTCCTCCCGGCTTGTGAACATCGGCGTGCAGATGACCGACGGCGAGACAAGACGCCGCAGGTCTGTCGCTCGGTGGAGCCGACGCACGCTGAGGCCCATTCACCCGTCGCTGGAGCCTCCTCCTCTGGCGATGCGCTTAGCTCCATCGGCAGGCCTCCTCCGTGGTCGAGCCGCCGGCAGTCACAACCACTGCATATGCTGTCTGCATGCACCTAGCATTGTTTCTGACTGTGGCATTGCGTCTACAGCATCATGAGATGCCTAGGGTCCATGTCTCCTGTTGTATGGTCCTGTTTGGCATCGTTGACTGTCATAGGCACTACCTGGGTTCGTGCAGCCATAACTTCTTGTAGCTATTTTTCTAGCTGATTCTGACTGCACGAATGCGTTTGCAACGTCGGTATTATGGTATGGTCCAGTTTTTAGGCAAAACGGACGACGTCCGGGTTTTGGGCTGTCAGGCGTCTGGCAGGGCTCACCGAGAAAACCCTGCCTGCCGGAAAACAGGTCTAGCACTATTTTCTGATTGGCTGGTTAGCTGAGTAACGGGTTCTACACTAGGGGGGGGGGATCTAGAACTTGGAGGGGTCTCCCATTGTTGCTCATTCTTCATTGCTAATCAGTTACTTTCAGTTTTCAGCTGCAATCTGGCGCTAACACTGGCGCGCGCACTTCTGAGTAACAAACTCAGAGCTTCCAGACTTAGTCTCTAGAGCAGCAGACGCCTCTAGAGCAGCAGACTGAGGGGACAGTAGAATTAAGCAACGAGCGTGGAAGCCCGCACGCTACATCAACAACACATGCTGCCCCAACCTGATGCCTAGGTTTCAGCTTGGTATCAGAGCCAGAGCGTAGCAGCAGCAGCAGAAGACAAGCGTACAGGTGCCAGACAACGCCGGCGGAACCCCATACGCGCCAATGGAGGGGAAATGCTGCTAGATTTTTTTCGGAACCATTGACCCACATGGTGGTGGTGTTAGATTTTTTCCCATGGCCACTGGGCTAAGGGAAATGCTGCCGAATTTTTTCTGGCAGCACTGACCCCCACACGTGACGCGAGGAGGTGAGCGACAAGCCGCGTCCAACACCTGCAGGCGACGACGCACGCGGCAACATCACCCAGGTTCAGTTACTTGCACCAGCACGTAGCAGCATCAGCTTGCAACACCGGCAGCCGCAGGCAACGGCAGCGAGCACTGGTAGCAGCAGCAGCAGCAGCTGCTGCATGCAACAACAGTAGAAGGCAGAAGCAGTAGCTCGCAACAGCCCGCAACAGCCTGCAGCAGCAGCTCGCAACAGTAGCAGCTCGCACCAACAGCAACCCGCAACAACAGCGAGCAGCAGTTGTAGCAGCATGCAGCAGTAGCAGCAGGCTACAGCATCCGCAGCAGCAAGCCGCAGCAGTAGCCAGCCGCAGCAACAGCTGTAGCAAGCAGCTGCCTGCAGAGGCTACTGCTGCTCGCTGTCCACAGCAAGCGAGCAGCGAGCACCAGCTCGTTGCTGCCAGCGAGTAGCTACCCGCTGCCAGCAAGCAGCAGCTCGCTACTAGCGAGTAGCAGCCCGCTGCTCGCACTTGAAAGAGGACAGCTGCCCGCTATGATAGGCAAGGAAGAAGAGAAAAAAAATGGAGCAAAACAAATTCCCCCACCCCACCTGCTTCGCTACCGTTGCTGTAGCAGCTGCCTTCGCTACGGCAGCAGTCTTAGCAGCCGTAGGAGCCTGGAGCAGCAGCAACTACTACTGCAACCGTAGCCGCAGCATCAGCAGTAGCAGTAGCAGCCGTAGCAGCAGCAACGACAGAAGCAACAACAGTAGTAGCCGCAGCAGCAGCAAACAGCAGCAGCAGCAGTAGTAGCAACAGCAGCTGCAGTAGCGGCTCCAAAAACCGGCACCGGTAACGTCAGCATCCCGCTGCTGACGTCACTGCTGACGTCACTGCTGATGTCATCAACTAAAAAAAAAGAAACAAAAAAAACCAAAGAAGGGGGCAAGGGAAGGGGGAAGTAATCATAAGGGTGGCCATGACGTCCACCGCCCTCAGAAGACGTCACTGCTAACGTCAGCAACCCACAAAGAGAAAAAACAAATCAAAGGGCATCACACCATGGCTGGTAGCCCCACTGGGAAGGGGTCCTCCTCTATTTGGGGGACCCCCACCCTCCCTTTCTTGCAGTGGCTGCAGTAGGAGCAGTAGCGGCAGCAGAAGCAGCAGTAGTAAGAGCAGCAGGAACAGCAGGAGAAGCAGGAGCAGCAGCACTAGCAAGAGCAGCAGCAACAACGGAAGCAGCAGCAACAGCAGCAACAGCAACAGGAGGAGCAGCGGCGCCAGCAGCCCTCTGACGTCGTTGGCGACAACCCTGACCCCCTCGCTGCTCTTCAGCAATAGCTCACCGCACTAACGCAGCAGCTTGCGGCATTGCAACCGTTAGTCTCCCAGTCTGCCCCCAATACGCCTCCATCCCTCCCCCCTCCAGGGCACGCCAGCTCAGCTGTGTCTGATGCCATGCAATACCTGGCGTAGCAGCAGACTCTGCGCCAGCGGCAGATAGTGACCTCCGTCCTTGGCCCCACTCTGGGTGCCGGCCGCAGGCAAAAGGACTTTGAGACGTCGCCGCCGCCGCTTCAGGCCGACGAGAAGTTCCGGAGCTGGGAGCTCATCTTTCGCATCTGGGCGCAGGGTGAGGGCCTGTGGGCATACTACACCCTGCCGTATGATGCCACCCTGGCCGACCAGCTGTATGACGCTGGTCGTGCCGTCCGGGCTCTTGTCCCTGTCGCCCCTCCGGCTTCCTGCCTCGCCCTCGAGCCCTTCTTGGACAACTTCACCGCTGGCGCCACCCCAGACCCTGCAGCCGCGTGGCACGTTCTCACTCGTCCCCATTGCCTGTCCAGCGACGCTGAGACTAGCCGCCTGCTGTGGGAGTTCAACTCCCTGCACATGGGGAAGACCGAGACGGTCACCTCCTACTGGCAGCGGGCGGAGGACATCCTTCGTCGCCTGGGGACTGCTGCCCCACCCCCTTTGGCCGCGCTCCTCACCATCAAGCGCGGTGCCACCGAAGCGTATGCGGACGTCTTCGTCCACTACCCTCACGACGTTCTCTCCACCATGGCGGCCCAGGGTACCCTCATGCCCTGGGCATACGAGCTCTTCCTCCACATTGAGGAAGCCCATCTGGAGTCCTGACTCCAGCGCACGGAGGCCGTCGCCTCCCCTGCCGTCGCCTCAGTGGCCGTCGCCTCCCCTGCCGCAGCTACTTCATCCTTGTCAGGGAAGAAGCGTTGGAACAAGAAAGGCAAAGGTCACCAACAGCAGCAACAGCAGTCGTCGACCGGGTTCAGCGCTGGCGACTCGGTCTGCCACAACTGTGGTCAGCCCGGACACGGGCGTTACACGTGTCCTCTACTGACGGATGAGGCGCGCGTCATCACCACCATGCGTCGCCAGCGTGAGCGCCATCTCGCCTCTGCCGTCGTGGCTGTTGTCGGCTCTGACACCTCAGCCTCATGCAGTAGCTCCACCACTCTGGTTGCTTCGTCGGTCCCGCCGACACCAGCACCGCAGCCGTCGCCGCCGGCGCAGTCCTCCTTCTACACGGGCTCCGGCGCCATCATCCCGCACTCCATCTACACTTTCGGGCCATCCTCCCGTGAGCGCCAGCTGGAGCAGTTCATCGCGCTCCAGCCCGGTCTGCCTCGTCCTCCTCCCCAGGGAAGTGCGAGTTGCATCACTTCCTGCTCCCCTGTCCAGCCCTGCATGACTAAGACTGAGCTACGGTCGTGCCCCGTTTCCTCCTCTGTCTCGTCGCCTTTCATGGTCTCCGTTATGCCCTCCCAAGACAACGTTGCTTGGCTTGACGATTGGCAGTCTCGATTCGCACCTCCTTCCACCGCGTCCGCGTCCCTTGCTTGTTGCCATGTGACTGTTAGTGATCTTTCGACCCCGGTCCAGGACCCTGCTAAGACCTGGATCATCGACTCCGAGGCCACGCATTACATGATGGCCTATCGTGAGGCCTTTAGTATGCTCGGTCCTGTAGGTGATGTTTCCGGTGTCCGGACAGGCTCTGGCCAGGTGTTGCCTATCCGTGTTGTTGGCATCGTTCGTTTCCGTGGTCCCTCCGGTGACGTCTTTCTGAAAAATGTCCTCTTCGTCCCTGATCTTGAGCTCAGCCTTCTGTTCGTCACTGCCCTTGACCGCATGAGCATGGACGTTGTGCACTCGCGTGGTGTTGGCACTGTGTCGTTGCGTCCGTCTGGCCTTGTGCTGCATGCCACCGCCCATGGAAACCTGTGGCATGTACCTCGCCTCTCCTCCTCTCCTTCCGTCTCCTACCCGTCGGCCGCCACAGGCCATGTGTTTAACACCAGTACGCTTTCTCCTCAGCACACTCGCCTCTTGCACCGCCACCTCTGCCATGTCCACTCTGCCGCTGTAGACAGCATGCTCCGCACCTAGCCGGCCAAGGGCCTTGACCCGAAGACCTTTCCCCTCCCGTGCCCAACTGAGTGCATTGACTGCGCTCAGGGGAAGATGCACCGGTCCACGTATCCCTTGTCTTCCTCCCGTGCGTCCGCCCCCCTCGACCTTGTCCATTCGGACGTCATGGGTCCTCTCCCCACCGAGTCCGTCGGCGAGCATGGTCGCTACGTCCTCACCCTCAGTGACGACTTTTCTCACTACCGCTGGGTCTTCTGCCTTTGGCAGAAGAGTGCTGTCGTCCACGCCATCCAGGACTGGCTTGTCCTTGCAGAGCGCAAGTGTGGTCACTCTCTCCGCCGCTTTTGCTCAAATCGTGGTGGTGAGTACCTGGATGAGGCCGCGACCTTTCTCGCCTCCCGCGGAATTCACCATGAAACGTCCGCGACTTACACACCCGCCCAGAACGATGTCTCCGAACGGTGGAACCGTACTATGGCCAACGCCGTCCGCACCATGCGGGTTGAGTCTGGTCTCTCCGAGGGCTTCCATTTTGAAGCCATGGCCTACATGACCTGGGTCTGGAACCGGATTCCCCACAGTCCACACCGTACCAGCATTGGTGCGGTCAACGAGCTGACCTCCGCCCGGCTCGCGTTTGGTGTTGCGTGGCCATTGTGTGGCTGCCCGTCCCGTAGCAGGGTGGCAAGCTCGCCCCTCGCGGACGTCCCTGCACCTTCCTCGGTGTCTATTGTCAGTCCAAGGCCAGGCGCTTCTGGGATCCCTCCCGACACTACATCGTTGAGTCCTGGGACACCCTCTTCTTCGAGGACCTGTTTCCTCACGACCTCATTCGCTCCGGCTCGTCCGTGTCTATACCGTCGCGTGGGGGAGTGGTGAGTCCGTCCTCCGTCTTGCCACTTTCGAGTGACACATCCCTCAGTCCCTCCGAGCCCGTAGTCCCAGTCACGTCTGTTGGTCCCTCTGGGCCAGCAGCCCCAGTCGCATCCGTTGGTCCCTCCGGGCCAGGAGCCCCAGTCGCGCCCGCTGGTCCCTCCGGGCCGGCACCCCCAGTCGCGTCCGCTGGTCCCTCTCAGCCAGCAGTACCAGTCGCGTCCGTTGGTCCCTTCGGGCCAGGAGCCCCAGTCGCGTCCGCTGGTCCCTCCGGGCCAGCAGCCCCAGTCGCGTCCGCTGATCCCTCCGGGCCGGCAGTCCCAGTCGCATCCATTGATCCCTCCGGGCTATCAGCCCTAGTCACGTCCGCTGGTACCTCCGAGCCAGCAGTCCCAGTCGCGTCCGCTCGTTCCTCCGGGCCAGTAGCCCCAGTCGCGTCCGCTGGTCCCTCCGGGCTAGCAGTCCCACTCGCGTCTGCTGGTTCCTCTGGGCCAGCAGCCCCAGTTGCGTCCGCTAGTCCCTCCAGGCCGACAGCTTCGGTTGCATCCGCGGGCCGCTCCGGGCCAACACCCCGTCCGCCTCCATTAGCCCAACGGACTCAGTGCCGTCACCTGCCCTACCATGCTACACGTGTGGCCCAGGCGGGAGCCTCCGACCCAGACCATCGGTGAGCGCGCAGATCGTCGCACCGCGCTCCGTGGCGCCTCGACCTGTTAATCCTCTCTGTATGTATTTTCCCTCTGATGTGCACCTGAGTGCGCAGGGCATGCTGAGCCAGAGGGTGGAGGCGACGCACCGTGAGCCACACTGGACCCACGCCGGATGCCATCGGGGGTCTTAGTGCGCTTGCCTCCCTCTCACAGCATTGCCTCAACTCTATCCCTAGTGACAGTCGTGGATACTATGGTGGATTCCCTGGGAAACCTATGTTGGTCCTCATGCTGACAGTTTGGTCTGCACCGTACCGGGCAGAACCTAGATTAGGGCTAGACTAGTGAGTGACATAGTTTGTGTTTTTTTGTGTTTGTGACGGATGGGGGCAGTCGGCACCTTGTGGGGGCCGTGCGAGGGATTCCCCCTCGCTCGAGCAGGTCGTGCCAGCGAGCTTCGCTCGCTGGCCGACGGGTGGGCCTCTAAGCTCGAGGCTCACCCGTACGAGCTCTTACCTGTTCGAGCTCCGTACTTAGGTTTTTTAGACNGTGGAGGCGACGCACCGTGAGCCACACTGGACCCACGCCGGATGCCATCGGGGGTCTTAGTGCGCTTGCCTCCCTCTCACAGCATTGCCTCAACTCTATCCCTAGTGACAGTCGTGGATACTATGGTGGATTCCCTGGGAAACCTATGTTGGTCCTCATGCTGACAGTTTGGTCTGCACCGTACCGGGCAGAACCTAGATTAGGGGTAGACTAGTGAGTGACATAGTTTGTGTTTTTGTGTTTGTGACGGATGGGGGCAGCCGGCACCTTGTGGGGGCCGTGCGAGGGATTCCCCCTCGCTCGAGCATGTCGTGCCAGCGAGCTTCGCTCGCTGGCCGACGGGTGGGCCTCGAAGCTCGAGGCTCACCCGTACGAGCTCTTACCTGTTCGAGCTCCGTACTTAGTTTTTTTAGACGCGGCAGCCATGGCCGCCATGAAAACCCAACCCTAGCTCACTCATTTCTGCACCAAATCAAACGAAATAAGTTGCATTTGAATAATGAGACTTCTCTCATGGTATCAGAGTAGCTTTCAGGGCCTGTTAAGGACGCCTAGGAGCAGCGTCGAGCTACAAAGGTGGCGGCCGAGCCACGCGCGGACCTAGAGCTGTGCGTCCGCCACAAAAGGAGGGCGCGCTTGTAGTCAAGGGCCACCGAAAGCCTTCCCCTAGGCCGCGCACAGGTAGAGGAGGCGGCAGAAGACAGGGGCAAGCGTGTGCGGGTGCAAAAGTGTGGGAGGGAGAGCCCAAGCGCCACGTCCGCCCCCTAAGGGTGGTGGCGGGGTCCCTAGGCCCACAAACACGGCTGTGCAGGTCGCAGGTAGCCTGAGAGGTGGTCACGACCAAGACAAGGCGTATTTCCACGAGCTTCGGGCTCGCGACCGAAAACTGGGCCCAAAGTGGGCCCGGCGAATTGCTGCCGAAATTTCGGCGGGCATCGCTGAGGAGAGCAGAGGCTAGCGCCTTCAAACTGGGACTCTCCCTTTCCTCAAACACCATGAGTCAAGCGGGATCTGCACCAGGAGGCGGTGCCGGCGCTAGTGGCGGAGCCGGTGCCGTCACAGTGACGTGGGAGGACCTCAGCAAGGTCATAACGTAAAAGGATCTGACGCCGCCTGCGTTGGGCTCGCGCGACTTCCTCGCGTGGAAGGACGTATTTCTCGCGTGGGCGGCGGAAGATGGGATGGAGGAGTTGTATCTCTTTCCATCGACAGACACAACCGAAGATCGCGTCCTGCTACGCGCATTTAATGCCCTAGTCCGAGCGCTGCCTGACGATCAGTCGTATGCCATCCGCCATTACCGGTTTGGTGGTAGAGGGGAGGATCCAGCAGACCCTCGTAGCAGAGCCCCGCGGCCTCATGAGGCAT
Source organism: Penium margaritaceum (assembly GCA_023375785.1). NCBI lineage: Eukaryota > Viridiplantae > Streptophyta > Zygnematophyceae > Desmidiales > Peniaceae > Penium > Penium margaritaceum. The sequence continues at coordinate 70,443 of SZWC01008981.1, read as the reverse complement.
GGCAGCACTTGGTTACATGCCACGAGGAACAGGGCATGGCCCTAGTGATCTCGCTGCGGGATCGTCTCCGCAACCTGTACCCCAAGCCCGGTGCACCGATAGCGGAGTATTGGGATGCGGCAATGGATCTCCGTCGCCGTATCCTCGGGCTTGGAGCAGCCTGCTCCGTGCTTGAGTGGCTGGATCCTGTCCTGCTACACCTGGGAGAGCCATATAGGGAGTTCCGGCGAGGGATTCTACGGCGCCTTCGCGTAACGGATGTTGAGGACACCGACCTTGCTGAGGTGTTCGAGGAGCTGCGCCACTATGAGGATATCCTTCGTGGAGAAGCGCGAGAGGCCAACAACCCGACACCTAGCGCCTTCGTCCACCAGGTTTCATCAGGTGCTCCCACCAGCTCCGCTCAGGGAGGAGGCAGAGGCGGAGGGGGCTGGGGACATGGAGGAGCGGGCACTCAGTCAGGGGGTGGGCGAGGCCGCGGCAAGGGTGGTGGTAGCGGACAGCGCACTTGCAACTACTGTGGCAAGCCTGGTCACTTCTGGCGTGCGTGCCCAGACCTGCAGCGTATCATGGCGCCACCCCAGCAGCAGCAGCCGCAGCAGAGGTTCACGGTCCCGATGCATCGCCCACCGCTGGGGCAGCAGCTGCAGCCTCCAGCTTGGTCTGCGCCCGTGATGACAGGACCTCGTGTCCCAGCGCCCTTTGGCGGAGTCACCTACGCACCATCACCGATAAAGCTGCCGGCGGGCCAGCAGATCTATCAGGGGCCAGCTCCATTCTACCAGGGCCCCTACTACGCTCCACCCAACCCGATCGTCCCAGTACCGGCACCTGAGTGGGCGCAGCGCGTCTATGCTGACGTGGCGGAGTCACAGCAGCCCACAGTTGGGGCCCCAGCGGCTGGGTGGACAGTACCCATGGAGCTGGAGCCACCAGAGCCAACGGCCATGCCACAATCGTCAGGTCAGCGATTGGCGCACACACATGTCACCACGTCACAGTCACTCCCAATGCACGAATGGCTGTTTGACACTGCTGCGTCACATCATATGTCCCCGCATCGCCAGCTGTTTGTTTCGCTTTACGCTGCGCATGATGTGGAGGGTGTGAAAACTGGGTCTGGGGAAGTGCTGGACGTTGGGGGTGTGGGCACAGTGGCTTTGCAAGCACC
>SZWC01008981.1:45867-68807 GCA_023375785.1 Penium margaritaceum | reverse complement strand
CTGGGGCACTGTTGGCTGATGGTCCTCTGCACGCTGACATGCTCTACCGCCTTACTCTCTTCCCACTGACACAGTCACACTCACACAGACCACAGACACATGTCATCACAGCCACGGATGAAAGGCACAAAGACCTGCTGCATCGCCGGCTCGCACACATCAACACTGATCTGGTGACGGACATGATCAAACACACAACAGCACACGGACTCTTGCCAACTGACTGCCCGCATGGTCTCAGGGCAGATGCGTGCATGGACTGTCAAGAAGGCAAGGCACATAGACAGACTTTTCCCCGATCAGATAAGGTCTGCCAGGCCCCCCTCGAACTCATTCATGCAGACCTGACAGGACCCATGCCGGTGCCCTCTGTCCAGTATGAGTCACAGTACATACTCACACTGACAGACGACTTCAGTCGTTTCCGCTGGGCGTTCTTGCTGAAGTCAAAAGCGGACACCCAGCGTGCCATTGCAGAATGGATACCTCTAGCTGAAAGACAGATTGGCTGCAAACTGTTGAAACTGCGAACAGACAGAGGAGGAGAGTTCATGGGTAGCCTAACAGCAGAACTGAGAGCAAAAGGCATAGAACATCAAACCACTGCACCGTACACACCACAGCAAAATGGTGTGGCAGAAAGGTGGCACAGGACGCTTGGTGATGCGCTGCGCACTCTGTTGAGTGAGTCCGGCCTGTCCTTTGGGTTTTGGGAAGAGGCCGTCAAATATGTGACGTGGGTATGGAACAGGGTGCCACAAGGGCCCCTGCCCAAGACAGTCACACCTTGGGAACGGTGGTTTAAAGAGAAGGCCGACTTGCGACCAGCCAGGGTGTGGGGGACCATGGCATGCGTATGGTTTGCACAGCTGCAAAGAGACCACAAACTCAGCCCACGCGGTCGATGGAGCGTCTTTGTGGGTGTCTCACATGCCTCTAAGGCGTGGCGTTTCTGGGACCCCACGCATCACAACTTCATAGAGAGCAGAGATGCCTCCTTCCTGGAGCACATTCCCTACAAACAGTTTCGCACTCTGCGTCACATCCCACACATCACCATCCCTGAGCAGTACCCTGACTATGTGAGCGTGCCTGTGTTTGTGCCCCACACACCCAGTGTGCACTCACAGTCACCGCGACGAGAGCACACTGCAAGAGGAACATCACCGGTTCCCACGGACTTACTGACACCTACAGACTTACGGAGTACAGAGTCCAGTGCTCCACACACACCGCCCAGGTTCCGTACCCAAGTGTCTCAGAACAGCACAGAGAGTACAAAAACGCCATCCCCACAGCCAATGCGACGCTCCTCGCGCAATGTAGCGCGTGTAAATTACTGACAGTTTTATCATACAGCGGGTCCGGTCAACGTGGATCACACCATTGTGGAGCCACAGACACTTGCTGAGGCCAGGGGGCGCACTGATGCGGCTGAATGGGATAAAGCCATGGTGGCTGAGCTTAACGCCCTTCTAGAGCATGGTGTATACGAACTGGTCCCACTGCCGCCAGGACGGAAAGCCATCGATGTGAAATGGGTTTACAAGCTCAAAAGAAACCTGGCAGGACTCATTGAAAAGTACAAAGCAAGACTGGTGGCCAAGGGCTTCCACCAAATACCCGGTCAGGACTTTACAGATACATATGCCCCAGTTGGCAAATACGGGACAAGCAGGGTACTGCTGGGTGTGGCGGCTCACGAGGATTGGGAGATACACCAAATGGATGTTAAGAACGCTTTTCTCAATGGTCCACTGGACGAAGAGCTCTATGTGAAACAACCAGAGGGGTTTGATGATGGTACAGGCCGCGTGTGGTTGCTCCTCAAGGCCCTTTATGGGCTCAAACAAGCCCCACGCTGTTGGAACAAAGAAATACGACGCACTCTTGGATCGGGGGGGGGTTCACCCAAAGTCTGAGTGATCCCTCTCTTTTCCTGCGCTGGGACCATGGTCTTCCAGTCGCCTTGCTTGTCTATGTGGATGACTTGCTGATCCTGTCACCGTCACTTTCACTCATCACAGCAACAAAGAAACTGCTCACCACACACTACAGCATGACAGACTTGGGTGAGGCCACTAACTTCTTGGGCATGACCATCACCAGGGACAGAGCTGCTCGCACACTCAGCTTGCACCAAGGACGGTTCATTGCACATCTCACAACACGCTTCCAGCACTTGGTACAGCATCTACCACGACAGCAATCACCGATGAGCCCTGATGTGTACGCACACCTCCTGGATGTGAACACCACGGATTACGGCCCGGACTGTTATCCCACACTCTACAGACAAATCACTGGGAGCCTATCCTATCTTGCTTCCACCACACGACTTGACATCTCATGCGCAGTAAACGTGTTGGCACAATTCAGCCAACAACCACGAAGCTCGCACCTTAAAGCACTGTTGAAGTTGCTTCGCTATGTGATGGACACTACTGCTCTTGGTCTGGTCTTTGCACCCTCTGTGAGTCCGTTGTTGGATGGGTACTGTGACAGTGACTATGCTCGTTATCGTGGGGCTCGCAGTCGTGGGGGTTATGTATTTCGTGTATGGGGGACAGCAGTAACGTGGAGAAGTGCCAAACAGTCGTGTGTGGCTCGGAGTGTGGCTGAAGCTGAGTACATGGCGCTGGGTGAAGCAACATGTGAGTGCATTTGGCTGGCATGACTGCTTGAGGAGTTGGGGTTGCACACACATGCCGTTGCATTGCATAGTGACAGTTCTGCCGCACGCCGCATTGCTGAGAATGACGGCGTGTTGCATCCTCGCACAAAGCATATTAGTGTTGAACATCACTTTGTCCGAGAAGCTGTTGAGGCAGGCGCAGTGCAAGTATGTCCAATCAGCGGTGATGCCCAACTCACTGACTTCCTCACCAAGGCACTCCCATCCCCTGCCCTCAATCAGCAACTTGCACAGCTTGGCTGCATCCCCTCCGCACTCAGTTCCAAGGGGGCGTATTAATCCTCTCTGTATATATTTTCCCTCTGATGTGCACCTGAGTGCGCAGGGCATGCTGAGCCAGAGAGTGGAGGCGACGCACCGTGAGCCACGCTGGACCCACGCTGGATGCCATCGGGGGTCTTAGTGCGCTTGCCTCCCTCTCATAGCATTGCCTCAGCTCTATCCCTAGTGACAATCGTGGATACTATGGTGGATTCCCTGGGAAACCTATGTTGGTCCTCATGCTGACAGTTTGGTCTGCACCGTACCGGGCAGAACCTAGATTAGGGGTAGACTAGTGAGTGACATAGTTTGTGTTTTTGTGTTTGTGACGGATGGGGGCAGCCGGCACCTTGTGGGGGCCGTGCGAGGGATTCCCCCTCGCTCGAGCAGGTCGTGCCAGCGAGCTTCGCTCGCTGGCCGACGGGTGGGCCTCGAAGCTCGAGGCTCACCCGTACGAGCTCTTGCCTGTTCGAGCTCCGTACTTAGTTTTTTTAGACGCGGCAGCCATGGCCGCCATGAAAACCCAACCCTAGCTCACTCATTTCTGCACCAAATCAAACGAAATAAGTTGCATTTGAATCATGAGACTTCTCTCACGACCCCCCTGTGGCTCCACGTGTCTCCTCCGCTCCCACGGTTGTGAGTGGGGATCCTGGCACCAAGGCCATCGGCCTGATCATCTCGGCCATCATTGCAGACCTTCACCCGGGCTCTACACTGGGCTAAGCCATGCTTCATCATGAGCATCAGTACGCTGTCGCGGTTGCACTCGCGCGCATCCCACCTGGGGCTCGAGTTGCACACGCTCTCTCAATCCGCTCCACAGCACGCCCGGAGGACCCAGACACCCTGCGCAAGGCACGAGCCTCTCCTGAGGCTGCACACTGGGACGCTACTTGCGCTGATGAGCTCGCCGCTATCCGACAGCACCACGTGTATGACCTCGTCGACCTTCCCCCAGGAGGAAGGCCATCGGCGCCAAGTGGGTCTTTCGGCGCAAGTGGAAGCTGGACGGGTCCTTGGACAAGTACAAGGCCCGCCTTACAGCCAAGGGGTTTGCCCAGATTCCTGGGGTCGATTACGACCATATCTTTGCCCCAGTTGGCCGGTTCTCCACTAGCCGGGTACTCTTCAGTCTGGTCGCCCAGAACAGGTGGGAGCTGCATCAGATGGACGTGAGCAACGCTTTTCTCCATGGTTCACTCGAGGGCGAGGAGCTCTACATGGTGCAGCCTCCAGGCTTCGACGATGGCACTAGGAGAGTCTGGCGACTGCGCAAGGCCCTTCATGGCCTGAAGTAGTCGCCTCGGTGCTGGAACGAAGAAATCAGCAGCACTCCTCTTCGTGGCGGGCTACAGCGCAGCACCGTTGACCCCGCATTGCTTTTCAGTCCGCGAGGCCAGACTTTCGCCGGTGTTCTGGTTTACGTCGACGACCTGCTCATTGCGTCACCAGACACGGCTGCCATCCAGCGTGTCAAGGACCTGCTGCACGCCGCCTACCAGATGAAGGACCTTGGGTCTGCCAGAGTCTTCCTGGGCATGGAGCTCGAGCATGATCGCTCCCAGGGCTTCCTGCACATCCACCAGCCCGCCTATGTGCAGACACTGTCCACCCGCTTTGCGGAGGACCTGCCACTCGTGCCGAGCGCATCTTCACCCATGTCACCTGATGGCTAGGCAAAGCTGAAGAGTCCTGACCCAGCCGTTGTGGGGGAGCCAGTTGACGTGACCACATACCTGCGAGTCATCGGGTCACTGATGTTCCTGGCGACGACGACGCGCCCAGACATCGCCGTCAACCTCCTGGCCCAATTCTCTCAGGAGCTACGTCACCTTTACTACGAGTCCGCGATTCGAGTACTACGCTATGTTGTCTCGACTCCTCGGCGAGGTCTCATGTTCCGCCGAAGCATGACTCGATCAAGAAAGCTGTTAGTTTAGTCAGCATGCGTCTGTGAGTGACTCTCTATGTCCCTGCTTGCGTCTCTGCTTGGCCTCGGGGAGTTTGGTCATTGACTGTGTCTCTGCCCGCACATGTGCACTATGCCTGTGAGTCATGGGGGAGTGTTGGTTTTCGTGCATCTCTCATTGTACTCTGTTGTGTCCTCCCGGCTTGTGTACATTGGCGTGCAGATGACTGACGGCGAGACTTGATGCCGCTGGAGTGTCGCTCGGTGGAGCCAACGCACGCTGAGGCCCATTCACACGTCGCTGGAGCCTCCTCCCTCTGGCGATGCGCTCGGCTCCATCGGTAGGCCTCCTCGGTGGTCGGGCCGCTGGCCATCACTGCCACTGCAGATGCTGTCTGCATGCACCTAGCGCTGTGTCTGGCTGTGGCATTGCGTCTGCAGCATCATGCGATGCCTAGGGTCCATGTCTCCTGTTGTATGGTTCTGTTTCGCATCGTTGACTGTCATAGGCACTGCCTGGGATCGTGCAGCCTTAACTTCTTGTAGTTATTTTTCTAGCTGATTCTGACTGCACGACTGCGTTCTCAGTGTCGTTATTATGGTATGGTCCAATTTTCAGACGCCCGGGTTTTGGGCTGTCGGGCGCCTGGCAGGGCTCACCGAGAAAACCCTGCCTGCCAGAAAATAGGTCTAGCACTATTATCTGATTGGCTGGTTAGCTGAGTAACAAGTTCTACACTAGTCGGGGGGAGCTAGAACTTGGCGGGGTCTCCCATTGTTGCTCATTCTTCATTGCTAATCAGTTACTTTCAGTTTTCAGCTGCTTTCTGGCGCTAACACCGGCGCGCGCACTTCTGAGTAACAAACCCAGAGCTTCCAGACTTAGTCTCTAGAGCAGTAGACTGAGGGGGCAGCAGACTTAAGCAACGAGCGTGGAAGCCCGCATGCTGCATCAACAACGCATGCTGCCCCAACCTGCTGCCTAGGTTTCCAGCTGTGCAATTACCGATCATCCATGTAAAGGAGATGCATAACCACGAACAAGGATTCCTATGTTCACATAATTTGATGATGGATATGAGGATGATTACCCTGCAATACTAGTATTGGTGCAGTTGAGGGCACGGTACTGGCACCACTTCGCAGAGGGAGTCCCTCACAACCTTCCGAGAAATAATATGTTTGGAAGATTGATTTGAAGGCCAAACCAGGAGTTTTTTAAACAAAATTTACCAATGGAATGTTTTGAAGTCCATTGGCACACCATCTTCAACCAGATTGACAAAGCAAGGGCATCTATAATTTGAGCTTCTACAAAGTGAACGAGTGTATAGTTCTGTAAGACAACATGCTCAGGCAGAACTTCATTTGCACTTTTCGTCACCATACACAGCTCCTTTTTTCTGTGAAGAATAAGACTTGTATGGTATTTACGTGTGTGTAGTACCAAGAACTGCTACCCTCTTCTATAAGTTAAAAATGTTTTGACCGATTCTGATGAGCAATAGTTCTCACCAAAATATACATGTGGAGGTGTTACCACCTAACTCATGTATTGGATTAGGACATGAGTTTTTTAAATTGCACAATCATGTTCTTTGGACTTACATATATCCCCATGCCATTTATGAAGGCAGGAAAAAAACATCTTTTGGTCGCATAAGGTTGACATGGTTGCCATGTCATCAATAATGTATTTGTGTACGACCGCATGCTAAAGGAACAAAATGCATAAATATGAAATATCCTCAACATAGCCACCTGAGATTTCCTACAGGCATGTATGATGAATCTCTTGACATATGGGCCTAGCTTGATTTACACAATATTGATCTCGGGCATCATACCTGGTCATTGACTAAGCGATTCTGCGGGGTCTGTTTTTCCAGGCCATTTTTAATGTCGTAGTCAAATTCGGACTCAGAGAAATTCATCCATCAAGTTTTTTATGGTTCAGATTTGGTTGAGTCTCGAGGTAGTACACCAGGTGAAGTATTCAGTAAAGCAACACCTTGTTAATATTCTAGTTAGCACCAACTTGTCCTATACAATTGTAATGGTGAAATCATTTCCATTTTATGTACTGTAAGATTTATTTCAGGCGCACGCATTTTGCATGACATGTGTATGACAAATTTCTCGACATCACTGTTGTCCTGGATAAAAATGACTCTCGTTTCTTTCTTGGATGTGGCACAAGCCACGATGTAGTTGATTGTAAACTTTCTGAGTCGCAAGGCTGGCGCCAACATCAAAGTGTTTCTCAAAGAGATGAATGCTTCTTTGCTGTCTCCCAATTCACTCTTGTTTGATATTTAAGTGAAATTGGACCTTTAGCTCAGGTAGTGACACTCGGGTGCAGTCCTTTATAAGTCAATGGTTATGCTTGAAAAGTGCATAATATACTTGGACATCGTGGAACTTAATTGGTGTTGTTTGACCAATAAACATTCTCAACTAGTCTAAAACAAATGTGATCCATCTGCCATTGATGATGTGGAAAAAGACTTGGAGTCGATCTTATGTTCAACAGTCTACGAAAGAGGTAGATTCCTACGGAGTTTGCTTGAAAGACCTTGATAAGCTTGTTGACATGTGAAGATAACTCCTTGAGTACCACCCTGAATTGGCAGTTTGTCAAAGACGTTCTCCATGAGGTTGATGAGGCTATAGATTCAACTACTACAATCTGGATCTTGTTCCTAGGTTCTATGTGGTTGAACCACCGCTCGACCCAGTGTTGCAGGTGACGGGTTTCCATGTCGCATGATTCTTGTTGTGTTCTATTTTATTGTTGCATTGTAGCTTCTAACAATACTTCCTCTACTACTTGACCATCCAGTTTTTTGTAACCATGAGTGCAATTTCAATAAATCATTTTTTATTTTCATTTTACACCATTGATTAAGTTTATAGACTAATCCGGTTTTCTAGTCACCTTATATGTTGAGGAAAACATGAGATCTCTACTGAGAATAATTCATGGTTCCTCATGGGAAAAATCTGATGGAAAGCCACATCACATTGTTCATTGTTTTCAACTAAGTGGTTCACAAAGTTGAATGATCTACATCCTGTCATGAATGATTATTTTTTCCAAGAAGAAAAATCCATTATATCAAACCCTGCTTTCAACCCATTTCATTACAGAAGAACTGGAAAAAGGAACTCCATTGAGCAACAATGCTACTATCTGAAGACTTATGCTTGCGTCCTCAGTAGTTCCACTCTCTTGTCATCCTTGTTTCCCTTGTAAGACTTTGCCATATCAAGTACCGTTGCATCTAGTCTCTTGAACCATTCAGATGCATGATTGGTCGGTTCAAGTTCTTCCAATTGCATAGAAATTTTGCCAACATCTTCCAGCCTCTATTATTTACCGTCACCTCCAACATACTATTCAGCTTGCTCCTCTTTCTCCATTCCTTTGTTTTCCAGGGCAGATATCTCAATGTATGTCCTGGTTTTTTACACATCCACCAAAGTCACTTATCTTCATATTGGTTGATGTTGATTTTCACTGAAATTGAGCTTTCAGATGGCAGAGACTACCCATCGCCACCCTTTGAATAATACCTTTTGGGATGCAAGCCATTAGATTCCTCCATTTCAACATTGTAGCGGGCGGTGTTGATTCCCTCCACTTTCGCAATCATTTGCAAAATGTAACCGTTTTTTCCAAGTACTGTGAATACCCACGAGGCTTTTGTTGTTAAGGTTGTTTTACAGTGAGGACATGGTTCGTCAATGGAGATTCCGCTCTCGGTGGACATCTCATGAAAACGTCATGTGTAATCCGTCTTGAAAGAAAGGAAACATGGCCATGGCTACATGTGTCATGCTTCTTGTTAGGACTTTGAGAACGCACAAGATCGGCCCACGTGAAGTCGTTCCATCAAGCTGGTAGGATTTTCATGCCTTGCAATGCTGGATTGATTTGCATGAGACATAGAATGTCTGTGGTCGATGATACCAGGCCAAATACATGGGTTGTTGAGTCGTCTCCATTATTTTTTTTTTCTGTTTTTGGATGTCCATTAAGTCACACGAGCAGCTTCTAGCCATGCTCCTCAAAAGAGAGGTCATGAGGCCAATCTTCGTTTAATTGGAGTCTGCCCCAACACTGGTGAATAACACCTAAAAATTCTTTAGCTACATCGGAACTTATGGTCCTATTCAATGCGCAAGATACAGTAGTTTAGAGAAGGCTGGCCAAATCTGGGTTCACTCGAAATTTGGGTTCTTCTCTTGGTAGAGTGGTTTTATGCACTTGTCAAGTGTAGACTGACTCTAATTTCAAGCTGAGCTACTGGTGTAGATGGTTTTCGAGGCTCACGAGTATTGACTTTTTGTTATACATGTCATTATTGGTTCGTACCTGCCACCTTGTCACTCTTTTTGGTACTCCAGGTCTCTCATCCCAATGGGCAATGATGAGAGCAAAATCTTCACCGAGTTCAACGGATTCCTTATTGGAGTGGCTGTTGGGGTCATTGGTCAAGTGCAAGTTGCCATGTAGTCTATCATGCATGCTCCTGCGGCTCTTTGAGAGATCTTGTGCATGGTAGATTGTCATCCCTCGATGTTTTTGGTGAGGAACACAAAAAACAAATCCACTAGTTCAAGGGGGCCAACATCAGACAAAAATCATCTATCTCTTCAAGAAGCAGCTTCATCTTTCATCCAACCTTGTCATTGACGTGTCCGAAAACAAATAAAGTCATGTCAACTGATGCATCCAAATCAGCGTTTGGAGCTGCTCTCTTGTGAGACAATATTGTTGAAGAACCACACACAGTGTATATGTTGCAAAAACTTTGCAAGTTTGAGCTGAATTACATTGGGTAACTAAAGGTGGAGCGTTAACGGTTGTGCAAGCGTTTGGTTTGTGGTTATTCTATGTGCAATTCTAACACATGTGTTGTTGGCACCGATAATCATGCCCTTATAGATTAAATGACTGGGCCAATTGATTGATGGATTTCTTGAGTGAGGCATCGGCTACATCATTGATAGCTTATGTGCCAGACAACTATGGTGGATGCTCTAAGTCGACTAGACCTAATGACGAAGATCAACACTGCGCGTATCAAGCGGGTCATATCTGTGGAGTAGCTCCTCACAAATGGCTATAAGCAATTTCGTAGACAGAACAAGAACTGATTCTGGTCTGACACTCTATATTTAGGATAGAAATTCACTCGTAAAAGATCTGCACCTAGGAGTGAATACCTATGAACAAAGGTGTAATTGGATTGTGAAACACTGGTCCAGGTGGAACTTTTGTGAAGAAGAAAATCAACATAAACTAGTGAAGAAGAACGTAACACTGGACAATTCATTATGGTAGGAGAACAATTAAGCAGTAATTACAAACTTGAACAGAACTTGTACTTTTTCTTGCAATACCAGTGAAGAAGAACATAACTACTAGGCATGTTTCATATGCTTTCACTATCGGCCGTGCCTTGGTCGGCCATCTTAACGGAATTCCCTACGGTTTTCCTGTTCTTTCCACAGGTATTAACACAATTCACATGGTGGTGGACCACCTCCTCATGATGTGGCACCTCTTTTCGGCAACTATCATCATCAATGTCAACAGAAAAACGGTCGTATTCCTTCGCCATGTCATACGAGTTCATGAAGCTCCATAGACCATGACAAGTGACTCAAACGACACGTCCACAACCTGGTCATGCTTTGCTCTTGATTGATTACAATTTTTTGGTCTAGCTATCGACGACCTTGTATTGCTAGAGTGACAACTACACCGAGAGTTCCAAAAAAATGCTTAAACAACTATTTGAGACTTTATACAGTCCACATGGTCATTTGACACTCTTGGATGGTCAAGCTACTGGCCTTGGTGGTTGCATACAACATTGCAACATCAGCTACATTTGACTTAGTGTTGTTCAAAGTTTTATTCAGTATAACTTCCAAGGAATCCTATCATACTACAAAGCTCAAGCAACATACTAACATTCGATCTGCAATGCCAAGACCTTTGCAACAATTGAAACAAGACTCGATGGAAACTCATGAGGAGTCAAGTTGAAACAGAAGGAACAGCAGATAACCATCATTCTAACATCCAGTTCCATCCTGGGGACCGAGTTCTACTCTAAAGTTTCAACATGCTCACATGGACATGACCACCCAAAACAAGTGTTTCCCTCCATTCGAGATTGAGGAGATGTGCTTGCCAGCCATTTCAAAGCTACTCTTGCTCGAAGAAATCACAACTCACCCCGTCTTCCACATGTAATGCCTCAAAACATAGTGAGATAATGACAAGAACTTCCCCAAAAGGAAGATGCGTTACCTATTTTGCTACCATCTGCTTAAGTGAAGGAGGGTACAAGAGGGCAAATTATGTGGTCGGAAACATCCCCATGCACCGGTGACGAGGCTAAGAAACAACATCTTATGAAGAAGTACAAATATGATTAGGAATAGTGTGGGGCATGTAGGTCCATCCAAAACTGAGATGAGCACTGGGTGTGAACACTGTTGTATGAACACTGCTAAATCTGGCTAAGCCTCGAACGTGTTAAGAACAAGGAGGAAACCTAACTGAGCCCATACGAGGCTTGTATGGGGGTGCTGGCAGTTAGCCCACCGAGCCATGTCACTTTGCCGAGCAAACATGAGCGTGAAAGAATATGTAACAAAATAGAGCAAGAAGCCATGAAATCAGGTCTCCATGACGCACCGGAACATGTATGAGGGTGTTCGGGGCTTTTACCCACGGAGAAAGCATAAGTGGTCTAGAAACCATGCCCACGAAGTGTCCAAAGATCAAGAACATCTTTCTGATTGACAGAAGGTCAAACGACAACACATCAACGTGAGAAGTTTCCTAGAACCTTCCTAACCACTTGCCGCTACACTAGGCGTCAGCGCCAGGTCAGCGTGTGACAACAGTCACAAGTTAGAGACAAAACTGCAAGGGTCTGGGTTGGGACACGAACAGAGTGTCAGGAAACTCAAACTGAATATATATGCAGAGAGAGGTGACAACTGAGCAACAATGAGCCTAAATAGTTGCTGGCCGCCTAGAGTCGCTAGGGGCGGCGGTATTTTCATACCTGCTCAAACTGGCCTAAAACCACGGTTTTAGCCGTAACTCACTGCTCAAGTGTCAGATTCACCCGCTGTCTGCACCAAAACGTGCAAAACGATGAGCTCTACGCAACGGACCCACAAAAGGTGGGTTTGCATCATCCAGACACGAGTAGCAAGAAAAACAGGGAAATCGACCAAAATGGCCTGTCCACCGAGAAAACTCTAGAGCACTCGGAACTGCACTGAGAGCACCCATAAATGTACGAGTGCAGTACCGAGACATCAACGTGTGCTTTCCACGACAGGAAGCACACACAAAGTCGCAGATCTCCTCATCGCACCGGTACAGGCTGCCGGGTGCGTGGGTCTCGACCACCGAGAAAACTCCAGCAACGGCAGACCAGCCAGTCTGGATGTAGAGACGCATCATCTGCGTCACACCTGTCATGTCGTAGCTCCTGGATAAGTCCCTGGATGATCCGGAGTCCTGTCGGGTCGTCACGATCTCCAATGCGGCCACCGCTCACCATCAGCTCCGGGTACACCCGTAGCTGCCACGGCTGTGGCTCGTGAGGGGTGGAAGCCACACATACCAACACTCCTCTTGGCTGACACATCCGTCAAGGCCACAATGGCTGAGCAAAGACAGGACAGGATGGTTCGGGAAACCAANCGGGTCTCGACCACATCATGCATGGATCACACCTAACACACGGAGGCAATGGGTCTCCACATCACACCGGTGAAACTCACCAGGTGCGCGGGTCTCGACCAGCATAACCTCAATCACAACATCGTGCCACACTTCAAACAACCTCGCTGTCCTCACAAGAGTGTCACGCCAAAGCCCACACACCAACACTCCCCCTGGGCTGCAGTGGCTGACAGTACGAGCAAAGCTGATGGCTGCTCCCAACACAATCCGTGAGGAGGGAGCACGGCTCCCCCATGGCCACATACCCCTACACAGCAATAGCAAGGGTGACGACGATGCTGGTGGGATGTGCTCGGACAGAGCCTCACCCCGGAGCGACGTCGTCGCTGTCATCGTCATCGTCGTCGTAGTCGTCACTACTGTCGTCATCTGCTGATGTGACTGGTGCAGCGCTGAGGGCCTCCAGCTGCTGAGCTGCATATCGCCTCGCGGCCTTCGCAGCGTCGAGGCGCGTGTGGAGCTCGACAAGCTCTGAAGCGGCAGCCGACCGGCTGGCTGCATCTGCGGCATGTAGACGGTCAGTCACGAAACGAACCTGACGGTGGACCTCGATAGTGTGCGCGTCGGCACGAGCCAGAGTCTCCTGTAGCCTCGCGGTCTCACCCCATAGGAAGGAGTGGAGCTGCGCCTGCTCGTCGCACAAGTCGACGTCCTCTACGTCAGTCGTCGACTGAAGTGCCGTCGGGCCACGAGGTGCTGGTAGAGCGGGAGCGCAAGACAATGAGTCGTCACATAAGTCATCTGGAGCTGTAGGAACAACTGCTGCGAAGACACCTGCTGCTCGTGACACACCTGTCGCTCGGCCGTCAGTTGCTGGCCGGACGTCGGCATGTGTAGGTACAGCTGCATCCACGGCGACGGCGTGGTCATCGAAGGTGCGGTCAGTGCCGTGGTGCTCCTCGTGACCCCTGGTGCGCAGCCCATCATCCACCTGCTACTGGAGGTCCGCCTATCCCAGACGTGAATCCTGTAGAGAGCACTCGGCTTCCTCGAGACGCCTGTGTACATCCTCCACACACTCCTCGACAGCCCGTCGTACTGGAACATCCACGGTGTAAGAACGGCTGCTGGCCTCCCGGAGCTCGACCATGAGACTCTGCACGTGCGCCTCCGCTCGAGCCACCACTGCCTCCTGCTCGTCGACCGCAGAGCGTAGGCGCTCGGGTACAGGAACTGTAGCTACCACTGTAGCTGTTTCATCGGCTTGAACCGCCATGGTGCCAGCGACATCGGTCAGGGCAGCGAGGGGACAGAGGTCCGCAACTCGCTCTGCATCCTCCATGTCGCACACGCGGACGTCTGCTGTCACCGAGGGGCCATCTCGTGCTCGTGCCATGGCTACTACAAATACGGCAGCGCACTGGGCGTCTATGTCTGCCTCCGACCCTGCGTCTGACCACTCCACAACGGACGACTGGTCCTCATAGAGGAAGACTGCCTCGTCCTGGCAGTCCATCACCTCCTCCTGCTGCCCAACACTATCTACCAGAACCACCTGGGCGTCTGCTGTGGACTGAGCATCAGCACCTGTATCACCTGCTCCTCTTGCTGCTACTCCTGGCACCATGGCAGCTGTCTCCGCACCAGCTAATGCGGGAGCGTGCACATCGTCGGGCGTAGCTCCGGTATCGGCCGTCGTCACGTCATCCGCCAAGGCATCAACGATCACCATCCCATCCCTGAATCTGACTCAGCATCAGACCAATCCTCCTCTGACGAAGAGTCTCCGTCACGACAGACGTCGCCCCCCGCCGAACACTCTGCTAACTGAGCCTACTGTGTAGCGTCATCCACCTCAACCATCCTACGCTCCACAGCAGTCGCCTCACCAATGCTGAGCTCCACCACGGTCGTCAGCAGACAAACCATCCCCCCCCACGACTGACACCTCGGCAGGAGCTATGGGGACTCGACAGACCAAGCCGAGGACAGGGGACGAGGGGGTCTCGTCACGTGTGACTCCTCCCACATTCGCATCTGGTGGTGCTGCCTGTGCACGACGTGCAAGACGAGCAGCTCATCGCCGTGCACGACGAGTGCGAGCACGAGCAGTACGGCCAGGGGCTGAGGGTCCGTCNCCTCCAAGACGGAGCGGAGGGCGACGGATGTGGACGAGAGATCCGGTATGCTAGTATCGTCGGAGGAAGGGATGCAGGATCGGGAGGAAGATGAGGATGAAGTGGGAGGCGACACTTGCGACGGGGTGGCAGCTCGCTCGGAAGTCACGTGGTCAAGGAGCTGCTGGACCATGCGCTTGAGGTTCTGGACCTCCATGTGTAGGGCGGCCATATCACCACGCAGAAGCGTTGTGGTATCACTCGGTGACGTATCGACTGAAGGAGGTGGAGAGGATCGTACCCAAGGGGGATGCCACCCAGGAGGGCGCTGTCGGCACTGGCGCCAGCCATGCTGCCTATCTCGACAGTAATAGCACGAAAATCTCGAGGACAAGTGGGACTCGTGCCACGGCTGCATGGACCACTGTACCTGTGGCGGCTGCCACGGCTGAGGCTCAGGCACAGTCCACGGCGATGGCAACGCCCACGGCCACGCTGCGCAGCTCATGTCGAGAGCTGAGCGTAGGTAATCTCACACACTCGACTCCGGTGGTGCAAAGCCCCACGTAGAGGGATACGAGTGCAGCAACGTCTCTCAGATGGGTTGCGATGTCGTCAGTCAAGGTGACAACCTCTGTCGTAGTGTGTTGCTACAATGTTGCACCCGTCGACGATGGCGCAACTGTCGCAACGTGCGACCTCAAGTCGCTTTCGATGCCGCTGATGCTGCACCGGTTGCCGTCGTCAACAGACGGCTGTGGCCTCAAGCCACCTTCGCTGTTGCTACTGCTACTGCGACTCTCGCGGCGGCTGCTGCTACAGCGGTTCCCGTCGTCAGCCGACGGTATTGGCCTCAAGCCACACTAAACAGTAAAATAATTAACAGAAAAAAAACATAAAAAAACAAAAACAAAACTTTTTTTTGGTTTTTTTTTGTTTTTGATGATGCCACCTCCTCGGGTGCCCCCTTTGGGGTTTTCTGGGGTGCCCCACTCGAGCCTCCCCCCTCTCTTCTCTCCTTTTTTTTTTCTCGGTTCGGCTCGACCCTCGCGGCGAGCAAACTGGAGGGGGAGGCTCGCTCCCCCCCCCCTCGCGTGCAGCCGGCCGGAGGCCGGCCGTCGGCCTCCCCTGCCCCTCTCAGCCGGCGGGGGGGCGGCGTCTGGCCGGCACGCGCCGGCTCAAGCGCCGGCGCTTGGCCAGCGCTGTCGCGCTCTCCGGGGGCACGACGGGCCCTACCGACCGCACCCCCCCCCTTCTTGGGCGGGGTCCCTCGCGTCGGGTCCCCCTCAGGCCCGACAGCAGCAGCTGCTGCAGCAACTGCTGCTGCGGTTGCTGCAGCAACTGCTGCTGCTGCTGCTGCTGCCTGCAGCTGCTGTTGCTGCGACTGTTATTGCGGCTGCTGCTGCGGCTGCTGCATGTTGCTCCTGCTACTGCAAATGCTGCTACAGCAGCTGCTGCAGCTGCTCGCCGCCGCCGCTGCTGCTATGGCTGCCACTGCGCCTGTTGCACGCCGCTGCTGTAGCTGCTGCTGCTGCTGCTGCAATGCTGCTGCTGCTACTGCAATGCTGCTGCTACTGCTATTGCTGCTGGCGCTGCAGCTCCCGCAATGCTGCTGCTGCTGTCGCCGCGTTACTGCTGCTGCCCGCGGCTGCTGCTGCCGCTGGTGCTGCTCGCTGCCGCTGCCGCTGCTCGCTGCTGCTTCCGCTGCGAGCTGCTGTTGCTCGCAGCCGCTGATTCGCGCTGGGAGCTGCTGCTGCGAGCGAGCTGCTACTGCGAGCTGCTTACCCCTTTTTTTTGTCAGAATACCCAGCCAGAAACGACTGCTGCTGCCACCCGGAGATGCTGCTGCAGTGGGTGCTGCCCGTAGCCGCTACCGCCGCAAGTGCTTTCCGCCGCTCGTTGCTGCTACGGCCGCTGTTGCTTGCAGCTGCCGCCGTTGTCTCTGCAACCTTCACCGCTCCGCTGCAACGTAGTCGCGGTGGGTCCCTCCAGGATCTGCTGCTGCTGCTATGGGTGGCTGCCGCTGCTGCCACTCACTGCTGCTTCTGCTGCTGCGTCTCTGCTACACAGCACAACGAGCTGTGGCTCGTTTGCTCTGATACCATGAGAAGTTTCCTAGAATCTTCCTAACCACTTGCCGCTACACTAGGCGTCAGCGCCAGGTCAGCGTGTGACAACAGTCACAAGTTAGAGACAAAACTGCAAGGGTCTGGGTTGGGACACGAACAGAGTGTCAGGAAACTCAAACTGAATATATATGCAGAGAGAGGTGACAACTGAGCAACAATGAGCCTAAGTAGTTGCTGGCCGCCTAGAGTCGCTAGGGGCGGCGGTATTTTCATACCTGCTCAAACTGGCCTAAAACCACGGTTTTAGTCGTAACTCACTGCTCAGGTGTCAGATTCACCCGCTGTCTGCACCAAAACGTGCAGAACGATGAGCTCTACGCAACAGACCCACAAAAGGTGGGTTTGCATCATCCAGACACGAGTAGCAAGAAAAACAAGGAAATCGACCAAAATGGCCTGTCCACCGAGAAAACTCTAGAGCACTCGGAACTGCACTGAGAGCACCCATAAATGTACGAGTGCAGTACCGAGACATCAACGTGTGCTTTCCATGACAGGAAGCACACACAAAGTCGCAGGTCTCCTCATCGCACCGGTACAGGCTGCCGGGTGCGTGGGTCTCGACCACCGAGAAAACTCCAGCAACGGCAGACCAGCCAGTCTGGATGTAGAGACGCATCATCTGCGTCACACCTGTCATGTCGTAGCTCCTGGATAAGTCCCTGGACGATCCGGAGTCCTGTCGGGTCGTCACGATCTCCAATGCGGCCACCGCTCACCATCAGCTCCGGGTACACCCGTAGCTGCCACGGCTGTGGCTCGTGACGGGTGGAAGCCACACATACCAACACAACGCGTTGAGGAGACCAATAAGTGCCCAGGTAGCAACCAACGGCAAGATGCAACAAGTGCATACCATCCAGAACAAACACGGATGGATCTCCCGCGACACCCGTATAAAGTACGTAGTGCCAGAGTGTTGATCATGGTGTACGTGCCAAATTTCCCATAAAACCATTCAAAATTGATTGATCATAAAAAAAAATCACAACCAAATGGAAGGCACTCTCCAGTAATCATAGAGTCCACTCCATTGATGGGATGGGTGGAAGCCCACACAACAATACTCCCCCTTGCTGACTTGTCTTCACCATTGATGGAGCTGCTGATCTGATCATTGGAACACACTAGGTGCATTTCACCAACAATGAAGCAGCTATTGGAGAAGTTCGGGGTCAACCGCTCGAGTTAGCTCGAAGACGAGAGTACAACATACATGATGTTGTGTACGATGGACGAAAACCTTGCAATACTTCAAGACACGTTGATCATTTGACAAAGAACTATTTAGCTCGTACTAACGAGCATTACGCAACACATTGTGATTTCTGGAGTGCCCACCACGGATTGTCTTCCACATCTTTGGATCATGATGTGGACTTCGATCAACTGCCTCGATGTTTTGTGTTCTATTACTCAATTTTCTGATGACCTTTTTTCATTTGTGGTAGAGAGGATCAGACTGTGCAAATCTCACCAACCCTTTTCAACTGTTTAGATGCGTTCTATATACCATTGATCTTATGCAAGAATTGTCTTGACTAATGCTAAAAACCCTTCAACTATCAGCCCCTTGTCTTGAATAATCCAATGAAATCATGATTTCATGCATTTCATTCATCGAGCATCCAAGACCACGGTCATTGCTTATCTTCATTGCCATTTTTGTGTGTTTTCTATCAATGGTTTTGAAAATGGAAGGAAGAATGTTTACGAAAAGGAATTATTTTAGTTTTTCTTTTATTTTTATCTTAATCCGGAAAATCTCTTAATTTCCACCTGATGAGCAATAAATTCCTTATGGATGACAAGGGGCCAAAGGATAAAGGTATCATGTATGTAAAATCCTTAATGTAGAAAAACATTCTGGTAATTTATTCAATAAAAAAACCTAGAACAAGAATAAAGTTTTTATTTTGCGTAAGATCCTTCAAAAATTATTTCTTCCTCCTCATTCGATTTTGTTAATTTATCGTAAGAGTGCCAAGTTGTAGTATTTGTTCTCATAGGAATGTTCAATAATATTATTAAATAACATAATTATTGTAATAAAAATAACATTCATAACCCAATCAACAGTTTCTTATCAAGTTCTAGTTCAGTCCTTTGGTGAATTTCTGCGTTATCCCCCCCCCCCCCCGCCCCAGTGTTGTTAGGGGCAAACAATAGGAGAAAAGAAATGTTGCAAATGTTTCATGTCCGACATTGCACCTCCTCCGAACTGCCCGTTTTTCCTTCGGCGCATTCGAGGGGACTTTCCCGCCAGGCAATCCCCAATTGCAATTCATTCTCTCGCGGGAAAGCATTGATATAGCAAAATCTTAGCTGCTTTCCGTCTGACGTTTGTCCACTGAACCTCCATCGCTGACGGGTTCAACGTAGCCCATCTTCCTCGTTCGGCTGTGACGTAACCTGCCGCTGGCATCACCAACTTTGCGGCGGTGAGAATGCATGGCCAACCTTGGACGGACACGATGGGTGGACTCAGCGCCGTGCAGTATGGCATGCCAGATGCACGACGAGGGCCTCCCTGCCCTGCGGCTCTCGAGCATTCGGGCATATCCGATTCATGCCACGAGGGGACATCCCCTCGTCTTTCATGGGGATGTCCTGTATGACGTCGTCAAATCCCTCTCTGGGAGGCGTCCGACCTTCCCATGGTCCTTCCTTCGCTGCCCGTCACTGCACGGCTACGCAACTTCCGATTCTGCCTGTCGCACTGGACTGCTCACGAAGTGGACCTCCGTGCCGGAGCGTCAGCGGCGCAAACATCCTTGGGTGTAGGCCAAGATGTCCAGGGTTCTGTGAACAGCAGCTGCAGAAGAAGCGGGATTGGCCGGAGCTAGAACTTGCAACTTGAGCAAGTTTCGGGAGGACGTGTGCTCGACGGAATTCCGCTGATGTTCGGCAAAGGACGTGAAGTGTGCTGACCGCAGGATCCGCACGGGAGGCTTTCACGCGGGCGTCGCGTTCCCTTTCACCTGGACTTGGCTGTCGCCCAGAAGCGCCAGGTCTCCGAGGTTGCCCCAGGCAAGGGAGTGGTTGATGCACCCTGTTGTCAACTTTGTTGCTCACTCGGAAACGACAGACACGATCAGGCTCGTCCTTCTTCCACGAAGCGGTTCCGCTCGGTTGGTCGACCGTGCGCCGTGTAAAGCAGGCACCAGGAGACCCTGAATTCAGGCGCTCCTGAATCCCGCAGCAAAAATGAGTTTCTGGCCCTTCCGATCCCCGCAGGCAAAGTCTCCTACCCCCACTTCCGACCTCCCTGCCACGCCGCCGGGCCTGCCCGCCGACAGCCCGGGAGACAACTCTCAGAATAACTCCCAGAATGGCGGGTTCTTCTCTCCCTCTGCTCCCCCTCTCCCTCCGGAGATGAGGGAACCAGGACAGGTCCCGGGTTCGAACCCCCGGACGACTCCCAGACGCCACCAGATAGGAGCGGTCGGGCTCGAGCCCCCGGACCCGCTAACCTCCAAGCCCCTCCCTCTGGTGTACCGCGGCGAGGATGGCAAGTTCGTGGTCGACAGGGAGGCTCTGCTGGCACTGCGGAGTGTGAAGGGCGCGGTGGGCGTGGTGGCGGTGTGCGGGCGCGCAAGGCAGGGGAAGAGCTTCATCCTGAACCAGGTTAGTGAGTGGTGGCGGCTTTCTGTCTTGCAGGGCGTGGATTAAAACGCTCTGCAAAGCGTCAAAGATTTCGCTCTTCCAAAGGGTCAAAGTGTGGGAGCTGCATATCCTTGAGAAGATTTCAGCCTGGATGGTCACGTGTAGCATTTGACATGTGACATGTCTTCTGTGAAAAGTGACGTGCGATGTGTGACATGTGACATGTGACATGTGACATGTAACATGTGACGTGTGACATGTGACCTCTGACATGCACCTGGCAAGGGAAAGGTTCAGCATGATCCACAGGAGCAGCGGCTCCCTGTTTCTGAATTCATTTATTCCGGTGCGTCAAATTTGACGTGGCCAAATCTTTTAACTGCCGAATTGAGATCAGGCCCAGAGAGTAGCTCATTTAAGCGGACCTTGGTTCCTGACTTGTGCGTCTGGACTTGTGCGTCCTGACATTCATGCCGAGGAGAGAGGTTGCGGCGACGGATCTCTAACCCACTCTCTCTCTGGCCCGCTGTCTTTGCACTGTGCTTTGGGGCAGCAGGACTCCTAACCCGGGTGTACTATCTGGATCCCTTCGAATGCTCTCTGGGCTCAAGTTCAGATACATACCTTCCCCACCCCCTCCTCCCTACCTACGGGGCAATGCTCTGAATTTCCCACGCACGAGTTCACCAGCTGTTTTCTGCCCGCTCAGGTCTGTTGTGGTGCTATGGTTGCCTCCGCTTCAGATTCTGGGGCAGACGAGCGGGTTCCAGGTAGGCCCCACGCACCGCCCGTGCACCAAGGGACTGTGGATCTGGAGCTCACCCATCCGCTGCACCGCGCCCGACGGCTCTGTGTACCACCTGCTGCTGCTCGACTCGGAAGGAATCGACGCCTACGACCAGACGGTACTGTTCCCTGATGTTTTGTAACTCTCAGGCATTTCGCAATCCCTCTAACGCATGTTTTTTCAATGGCTCCGTGCACCACCTGCTGCTGGTCAACTTGTTTTGCTTCGGCACTTACGACCAGATGGTGTCACTGCAGTGTGCACACACAGACCGCATTTGGGGATCCAAATTTGAGTTGCGACTTGTACCAAATTCTGCAAATTCTAATTACTTGCAAATTCGTTGTATTTGAAATGGGTGGACTCGTTCAAATTCTCCACTTTCTACAATTATTACAAATTTTCCACAAAAATGGCCATTGTTTGGTAAGTTTTGACCCAAAAAATGTTCTATTGTTTGAAATTTGAGGTAAACTCATGGGAAACGAAACTAGATTAGTGAGAATCCAAGTTACATTCAAGATAATTTTGCAAAAACCTGAGGTGGAATTTCCCAGACAAATTTACCCCAAATTCATCAAGTTCGAAATTCCCGTCGAATTGTGCTTTCGAAGGGATGCAATTTATGAGCTGTTTGACTTCGGACCGATAACTGCAACATCCAACTGCAGTGTGCATTGCTTTGCGGTGAATGATGCACAGAGGGTTCTGACGTCGAGCCGTGGACATGTGCCCCAGGGCTGCTTGTTGGGAGAGGAGGAAGATGAAGAGGATTGCAGCAAGTTTGCCTTTGTGCCTTTTCGTCTGCCGGTTCAGCTTGCCTCTCGTGGTTTCCGGGCTTTTTTATTGCTATGATACAGCTCTGAGGCGCAGCTGCAAGAGCCGCATGTTGAGATTGCGATGCTGCGTTGTTGGTGTGTCTCTTTTGTCGTTGTTGTCGTTGTCGTTGATGTTGTGTCCCCAGGTGCTGGTGTTCCTTGCTCTTCCTTTTTCTTTCTTCGTCTCTCCGACAGCTTGTGCTGTTTGTGGGTGCGACTCTCTGGTTCATGTCTGTCCTGCCCACCGTCTTTCTCCTTCTGTCACTTCCTTCTCTTCTCTTGGGTATGGGTTTCGACCGACGCCTATGCTCCTCCGCTTTAAGCATGTGTCGCACCGCGTGGACTTACTCGGAAACGCTACCCGGAAACGAAAGAGAAACCAAGATGGGCAGGCAGGCCAATGAGCGTGTCTTGCTTCTGGCGTTGTGGGCCTTCCAGGCCATGACCGATGCATGGTTCTGTTGTTTGCTGGGATCCTGACATGTCTTTGTGAACGTCGTACAAGTTAGTAAAAATGTCCTGTGTTGTCTTTGTGGCTGCTGCAGGGAACGTACAGCACGCAGATCTTCTCGCTGGCGGTGCTGCTGTCGTCGCTCTTTGTCTTCAACCAGGTTGGTTGTCCTCGGCTGTGCATCGCACTCGTGGACTACGTGGCGCTGTGGTTGCCCTTGCGGTGGCATGAGAGGAGGGAGAAGTGGAGGAGTTGGGGTGGGAGGAGGGGAGGAGGGGTTGAAGGAGGTAGCGAAGGATGCGGGGGAAGATGGAAGGGAAGACAGGTGGAGTGGTATTGGTAGTGGTAGTGGCAGTGGTAGTGGTAGTTGGTGGTGGTGGTGGTGGTGGTGGTGGCGGTGGCGGTGGCGGTGGCGGTGGCGGTGGCGGTGGCGGTGGC
>SZWC01008980.1:30485-58799 GCA_023375785.1 Penium margaritaceum | reverse complement strand
GACGTGTTGTTTGTGCCTGATCTTGAGCTCAGCCTGCTCTCTATGCGTGCCTGCACACTGATGGGTCTCTCTGTGGAGCGTACCGCAGACTCAACGATTGTGACTGCTACTGACACTTGCAGCGTTGTCCTTTGTGCCTCAGTCATAGATGATCAGTATCGCGTCTCTCGGACCTCCTCCTCTTGCTCCCATTCCTCCTCCGGTTGGGTCTTTGTCACTGGTGTTTTGTCTCCGGAACACCAGCGGTTGCTTCATCGCCGGCTGTGTCATGTGGGTTCCAATACTGTGTCGAAGCTCATTCGGACATAGCCAGCTCTCGGTCTTGACGTGGCTTCTTTCGAGAAGTCGCCCAAGACCGACTGTCTTTTTTGCGCTCATGGGAAGATGCACCGATGCACCTACCCTGACTCTCGTTCCCGAGCGCTTCCGCCTCTCAAGCTAGTTCACTCAGACCTTCTCGGTCCTCTTTCGGTCGAGTCCCTATCTGATCGGGGCCGGTATATTTTGAATCTGACTGACGACTTTACCTGGATGCGGTGGGTCTACAGCGTGCGTCAGAAGAGCAACGCCACCCTTGCGGTTCGACTCTGGCTAGTGATGGCTGAGCGTCAGTCCCGTTACACGCTACATACTCTCCACTCAGATCGCGGCGGTGAGTTCCTTGGCGAGATGGACAGGTTCTTTGGTGAGCACGGGATTTTTCACCAGGTCTCCGCTGCTACTGCCCCTCAGCAGAACAATGTTTCCGAGCGCTGGAACCATACCATGGAGGATGCGGTCCGCGCTATGTGGTCTGAGTGCGGTCTCCCTGAGTCCTTTGTCTTTGAGGGTTTCGCCTACATGACTTGGGTCTGGAACCGCCTCTCGCACGGTCCGCTTCTGGACCACATTCCATCGTATGAGCTCTGGTTTGGACACCGTGCAATCCTTCGTCTCGCTCGCATTTGGGGATCCCTTGCCTCCGTGTGGTACACCGAGGACCAGCAGGGGTCCAAGGTCTCACCTCAGGGCCGCCTGTGTGCCTTCATATGCATTTCCCCGCAGTTGAAGGCCTGGCGCTTCTGACACCCTACTCGTCGTCGCGTCATTGAGTCACGCGACGCGCTCTTTTTCCAGTCCCTCACCTACCGTGACCTGACTTCGATCACGGCACTCTCCGTCACACATGTTGCTACGTGTGAGGGTTCTCGACGGATGGGGGAGACTTCTACGCCAGCGAGCACCTCTCACCAGGCTAATGTGTTTGTTCGAGCCCCCTTCACCTCTCAGTCTCCCGCCCTTGATGACCCGGCAGTCATCGCCGTCGGTCCAGAGACCTCGCCCATACAGCCTGTTTCACGCCCCACAGGTGCCCCTGCTTCTGTTCACGCGCCTACTT
Organism: Penium margaritaceum; assembly: GCA_023375785.1. Taxonomy (NCBI): domain Eukaryota; kingdom Viridiplantae; phylum Streptophyta; class Zygnematophyceae; order Desmidiales; family Peniaceae; genus Penium; species Penium margaritaceum. The sequence goes on along the minus strand of SZWC01008980.1, from coordinate 57,421 downwards.
CTGCGCTAGTACTTGCGTCTGCTGGCACTCTTGCTTCTGTGTCTGGTCCAGTCTCGCCTACTACCGTATCCGCTCCTGCTGGCACTCCTGCCTCTGTGTCAGGTCCAGTCTTGCCTGCTCCTGCTGTCACACCCAGCCCTGTGTCCCCCACACATGCATATCCTCGCACGGCATCACCTGCATTGCCTCAGTCCCTACCAGCTGTGGTCATGCCTGTCCTTGAGCCTGCGGTGCGCCCCTTGAGCTCCGGCTATTCTCGTGAGCCTGGTGGCCGTCTTCGACCACTGGATTCCGGAGCACAGCGAGCGTCGGGCCCCGCACCCAGGTGCCCCCCTCGCAGCATCGCGAGTGGTGACCCCGGCACAAAGGCCCTAGGCCTGAGTGTCCTCACTGAGCTCACAGGGGTACATCCAGCGTGCCCCGTAGGGCACGATCTCGTCACTCGCGAGTTCCATATCGCTTGTGATGCAGTAGGTGATCTTGTGGTCGTCAGGCCTAGCACCGAGGCGTGTGCCCTTGCCACACAGAGCTCTCCCTCTATGGCGTCCGACTCAGGCACCCTGAGGGAAGCTCTCTCATCACAGGATGCTGACGCTTGGCGCGCTGCCTGCGAGGATGAGCTTCGCGCTATCCGAGAGCATAGAGTCTATGAGCTTGTCAACCTTCCGCCTGGGAGGAACGCTATTCAGGTCAACTGGGTCTTTTGTAAGAAAGTGAAGTCGGATGGCTCACTGGAATGCTACAAGGCCCGCTTGGTCGTCAAGGGGTACTCTCAGATTGAGGGCGTCAATTATAATGACACTTTTGCCCATGTCGGTCGCATGACCCCAGCTCGAGCTCTGTTCGGTGTAGTGGCTCAGGATGACTGGGAACTACACCAGATGGCATGAACAATGCGTTTCTCCATGGCTCTTTGGATGAGGAGATTTACGTGGCTCAGCCACCAGGCTTTGAGGACGGTGACAAGGTCTGGCGCTTGCGTAAGTCCTTGTACGGCCTCAAGCAGTCTCCGCGGTTCTGGAACCGGGAGATCACCGGCACTTTGACTCGTGTAGGATACGTACAGAGTGAGGCAGACTCCTCTCTGTTCATCCTACCGACACCAGAGCGGTTCACTGCCATCCTGGTCTATGTCGATGACCTTCTGATCGCGTCTCCGTCCGTGGAGGCTGTAAAGGAGGCCAAGGTTGTCCTGCAGATTGCCTACAGGATGAAGGACCTCGCACCTGCATCGGTGTTTCTCGGTATGGAGATTGTGCGAGATCGCAGACGTCGGACCCTGTTGTTGCATCAGGCCCGATACACACGAGTCGTTGGGGAGCGCTTTAGCGATCTCCTCGGTGAAGTGTCCACCGCTTCCACACCTCTTACACCTGATGGGCAGGATACCCTAAAGGTGGATGATCCCACACAGCTGGGGGAGACAGTGGATGTGACCTTGTACCTTCGTCTCATCGGATCTCTGATGTACCTGGCCACTACCACACGTCCTGACATCCCTTTCGTTGTCAACCTCCTCGCTCAGTTCTCGCAGGCTCCACGACCCAGAGCCCTTCACGCGGCTGTGTGAGTGTACGGTACGTGGTCTCCACACCGTACCTCGGACTCTGCTTTCATCGGCAGTGTTTGATGGTCCTTGACGACTACACTGATAGCGACTGGGCCTGGAGCCCAGATGGGCGCAGCCGTACTGGCTACGTGTTCCTGCTCGGCGGTACCGCTCTGTCTTGGCGTAGTGGGAAGCAGGGTTGCATCGCACGTAGCTCGTCGGAGGCAGAGTATGTTTCTTTGGGCGCAGGGGCTACTGAGGCGGTTTGGCTGCAGCGCCTGTTTCTTGAGCTTGGTCAGTCAGTACCCGCCATTGTGCTTCGCTACGACAACCAGAGTGCTCTCGCCATTGCGGAGAACTCAGGTGTCTTTGACGCTCGCACGAAGCACATTGCGCTTGAGCATCACTTTGTGCGTGATCTGGTGGAGCGACAAGTGATCGCCGTCATGTGGGTTGGCACCGACATGCAGCGTGCTGATTTCTTGACAAAGGCACTAGCTCGCAAAATGTTCCAGGTGGCCATACATTCTGTTGGGCTTCGCCCCATGCCTGAGAGTGGTTGAGTGTGGGATGTGTGTCTGTGTCCCATCTGTTTTACACACACTATTGTACTCGTCCTCGTGTTGCACGTGTATGGACATGCGTACCATCGGGTCATGGGGGAGTGTTGTGATTTGTGACGTTCTTCTACAATCTACTCTAACCACTCGGCCGTGTCCATACTCGTGCAGAACCCTGAGGCGGGCCCTGGTGACACCGGTGCGACGCCTGGCGGCGGACTACCAGCTTGGAGCTGGCCGACTACCATTCCACAGCCCCGGACACTGCCGGGTCTTCTTGCTGTTTTTTCTACAGCTTGCGAGAGTTTTTTGATGGACAGGCCATGAGCCCGATTTGCATGTTTTTGCATTGTGTGTCCACCGTCTGATGATGGATCCATGCATGTGACCAGTCGTAGCGTCCGTCTTGTGATCGTGCACGTCTAGATTCAGACGGCGTAGCATTCTCACATGTGTACGCAGAGTTATGGCCAAAACAGTGGTTTTGGGCCGGTTTTAGGACAGCTCTTGGACCGCCGCGTGCGACACCCGCTGTGAACCGCGGCAGGTATTTATGCCATGGACCTGTCATTTGTCATTTCTCTATGCAAATTCTATGGAAGCATTCAGACACTTTGCCTTGTGTCCCCTAGCCAAACTCTTGCCGTTGCATGCACAACTTGTGACAGTCGTCACCGTCTGATCAGGCACTGACTCCTGGTCAACGGGAGTGTTGCTAGGAAGCTTCCTTGCATCTTCTCAGCACTGTGTCTGGTTGTGGCATTTCATCTGCAGCATCATGCGGTGCCTAGGGTCGATGTCTCCTGTTGTATGGCCCTGTTTGGCATCGCTGACTGTCGTAGGCACTGTCTTGGTTCGGGCAGCCATAACTCCTTGCTGCTATTTTTCTAGCTGATTCTAACCGCACGACTGTGTTTGCAGTGTCGATGTTATGGTATGGTCCAGTTTTAAGGAAAAACGGACGACGCCCAGGTTTTGGGCTGTCGGGCGTTTGGCAGGGCTCACCAAGAAAACCTTACCTGTCAGAAAATAGGTCTAAGACTATTTTCTGATTAGCTGGTTAGCTGAGTAACAAGTTATACACTAGTGGGGAGAGCTAGATCTTGGAGGGGTCTCCCATTGTTGCTCATTCTTCATTCCTAATTAGTCACCTTCAGTTTTCAGCTGCTTTCTGGCGGTAACACAGGCGCGCGCGTTTTTTTAGTAACAAACCCAGAGCTTCCAGACTTAAACTCTAGAGCAGCAGACTGAGGGGGCAGCAGACTTCAGCAACGAGCATGGAAGCCCGCATGCTGCATCAACAATGCCGCTGCCCCAACCTGCTTTAAGCTTGGTATCAGAGCCAGAGCGTAGTAGCAGCAGTAGAAGCCTTGCGTACAGGTGCCAGACAACGCCGTCGGACCCCCATACACGTCAGTGCACGGGAAATGCTGCCGGATTCTTTCCGGCAGCATTGACCCGCCTGGTGGCGGAGTCAGATTTTTTCCCACAGCCACTAGGCCACGGGAAATGCTGTCGAAACTTTTCGGCAGCGTTGACCCCCACGCGTGACGCGAGGAGATGAGCAGCAGGCCACGTCCGACACCTGCGGGCGACGACGCACGCTGTAACCTCTCTTAGGTGCAGTGACTGGCACCAACACGCAGTAGCAGTAGTCTGCAACGGCGGCAGCCGCAGGCAACGACAGCAAGCAGTGGTAGCAGCAGCCAACAGCAGTTGCGTGCAGTAGCAGTAGCAGGCAAAAGCAGCAGCTCGTAGCAGCAGCAGCCCGTAGCAGCAGCCGGCAGTAGCAGCAAGCAGCAGTTGTAACAGCGTGCAGCAGCAACATCAGGCTGCAATAGCCGCAGTAGCGAGCTGCAGCAGCAGCCAGCTCTAGCAGCAGTAACAGCGAGCAGGTGCCGGCAGCAGCCAGCAACGGCTGCTACTGCTCGCAGCCTGCAGCAAGCTAGCAGTGAGCAGCAACGCGCTGTTGCGAGCGAGCAACAGCCTGCTGCGAGCGAGCAGCAGCCCGCTGCTTGCAGCAAACAGCGAGCAGCTGCTCGCAGTGATAAACAAAAGAGAGAAGAAAAACAAGAGAAAGAAATCCCCCATCCCAAAAGCTTCACGGCTGCGATTGCAGCAACTGCCTTAGCTGCTGCAATAGCCACAACATCTGCAGCAGCCCGAAGCAACAGCAGTTGCTGCCGCAAGTGCAGCCGTAGCAGCAATAGCAATAGCAACAACCACAACAGTAGGAACAGCAGCAGCCACAGCCGCAGGAGCGGCAGCTGCATTAGCAGCAGCAGTAGTAGCAGCTGCAGCAGCAGCAGTAGCAGCACCAATAGCTGCACCACCATTAGCAGCAGCAGCAGCTGCATCAGGAACAGCAGCTGCAGCAGCGGCCCCAACAACCGCCACTGCTGACGTCAACATCTCGCTCCCAACGTCACTGCTGATGTCATCAACTCATAAAATAAGAAGAAAAGGGGGCAAGGGAAGGGGGAAGAAAACCTAAGGGTGGGTAGGACGTCCACCGCCCTCAGCTGATGTCACTACTAATGTCAGCAACAACAAAAAAAGGGGGCATCAATCCATGGCTGGTAGCCCCACTGGGGAGGGGTCCTCCTCGGTTGGGGGGACCCCCACCCACCCTTTCTTGTAGCGGTTGCAGCAGTAGCAGCAGCAGCAACAACAACAGCAGGAACAGGAGCAGCAGCAACAATAGCAGTAGCAATAGTAGCAGAAGAAGCAGTAGCAGCAACACAAGCAGTAGCAGCAGCAGTAGCAGGAGCAACAAGAGTAGTAGTAGTAGCAGGAGAAGCAACAGCAACAGTAGTAGCAGAAGCAGCAATTGCAACAGCAGTAGCATCAGTAGCGGCATTAGAAGCAGCAGTAGCAGCAGCCCTCTAGCATCGTTGGGGGCATCCCTGACCCCCTCGCTGCTCTTCAGTAACAGCTCGCCGCCCTGACACAGCAGCTTGCGGCACTGAAGCCGTTGGTCTCTCATACTGCCACCAGTGCGCCGCCATCCTTCATCCCTCTAGGGCACGCTGGCCCAGCTGTGTCTACTACCACGCACTACCTGGCGCAGTAGCATAATCAGCGGCAGCAATAGACAATGACCTCCGTCCTTGGCCCCACTCTGGGTGCCGGCCGCAGGCAGAAGGACTTTGAGACGCCATCGCCGCCGCTTTAGGCCGGCGAGCAATTCCGGAGCTGGGAGCTCACCTTCTGGATCTGGGCACAGGGTGAGGGCCTGTAGGCATACTACACCCTATCGTATGACGCCACCCCGGCCGACCAGTTATATGACGCTGGTCGTGCCGTCTGTGCTCTAGTCCCTGTTGCCCCTCCGGCTTCCCGCCTCGCCCTCGAGCCCTTCTTAGGCAACTTCACCGCTGGCGCCACCCCAAACCCTGCAGCCGCGTGGCTGATCATGCTTGATCATGGTGACAGGACGTCCGGTGAAGGACTTTGACTCTTCACCTCCCCAATACTCGGAATTGACACATGGGGTGCCAGAGAGGGGTTTTTATCCTATTACTTCATGGACTATGATGCCACGAATGAAGCACAGTCTCCTGAAGCTACCCGGGAAATTCATGCCCTCCTCCTTGCCTTTTAGGAGCACTCCATCTAAGGTGTTAAACCCTACGTGGCTGACCTGACTAGATAGTGTGGAGACCCTTTTGGAGCGTGTCAGCTGGTTCTTACCACTCATTAGAGAGTGGGTCTGACTGACCTCAATTAGCGTGTTTGGGAGTTTACCTGCCTGCGCAAGGGGGACATAGAGGTTTCAGATGCCTACTGACGTCGTGCACGGTGTGCATACACTTGCCTAGGCACTCAGGTGCTTACACAACACTCATTATTGGCTACAACAATGTTGTGGGCGCATGAGAAGTATTCGGACCTCTTCCACTACTTGGAGCGTACACAGTTAATGAGCAAGGAGGAGGCTGGCACTTTGCTTCCTTGGGCATGCGACTATCATGTGCGGGTGGAAAGGCAATAACTCCCTCCCATTGGTTGTGCCACAGCCGCCACGGCTACTTTAGCCACAGCCAGAGTACCAAAGCAGGACACTCAGCAGTGGTACGTGCAGTAGGAGGGCGTGCAGCAATAGCTACTGACTTGAGAAAACAGTAGTAGTGATGATAGTGATAGCCGACACAAGTAGTTTGGAGGCCCTGGAGTGACTGGTCGCCATGCTTCTCGCCTTCGGCGTCGAGAGGCCGTCAAGGAGATGAGCCATTTTGAGTTGGTTCATCGGACCACCCCCGCACTGATTCCAGGTTGTTTGCACCTTCATTCTCGCAGCGCTACCCTCCTGGCGTGTCCTTCGGTGGGCTTCCAATTCCCACTACAATCAAGCATGCCCCAAAGGTCTCCCTTCCCACGGATCGGTGGCCAAAGGACTTTGAGACCCCACCACCAAGCTATGATACCGATGGTGGGTTCAATGCCTGGAAATCCTCTTCCCGGTGTAGGCTGATACGGTGGGCATTTGGCCACATTTCTTGAGCCAGTATTAGCCAGCCAATCCCTGCCAGGCACAGGTTGTGACAAGAGCCGCGTGCGGCTTGCTCTAGGCCATGCTCCAGGATGTTCTCGACTTCTGCCCGTTCCTTAGAGTCATGGGTTCAGGCATTGGAGTGGACCCCTGCCGCGACTGGGAGTTGGTCCTGACCATGCTGGCAACCGAAATCCATGTGACGATGATGTCGTGACTCCAAAAACTTGTTCCCTTCTGGAGGGTCCCTCTGAGCCGGCCATAGCCTGCTGGTGAAGAGCCATATGAATCTACACTCGCCTTAGTATAGTCAACGGCTCCCAGCTATGGGCCCTATACACCATCATGGTCAAGGCCCACATGGAGTTCGTTGACAAGTTTACCCCTTTCAACCAAGCAATTCTCGTCAAGCTATCAGCATCCTTGGAGCTCCTCCTTTGGGCCCACTACTACTACCTACCGCGGATGACAGTACCCGAGGCTCTCCAGGCCCATCAGGCAAGTCCACTGTTCGCCTTAATGACCGCCTTACGGATGAAGTATCACCTCCTCAATGCCTCATCCTCACCCTCTTCTTTGTTGCCCTCCCCCAAGGACGTGGCTGCTACTGCATAGGGGGAAAAGGAAAGATGGAGCCGTGGTAAGGGACAGCATGAGCAACATCGTCCACAACAGTGCGGTGGTGGGAGTGGACGTTCAGTCCAATGCTACAACAGTGGGGGAATACATCGGTGCACGGAGTGCACATAGCCCCTCAGTTAGACGTGCTCCATGAGAGGCATTCAGGCCACATGTACTGAGTGGATGGCTGCCTCCAGTGCCACCCAGACTGGACGTGTGACCACGTCGATAGCTGACCCTCCACCCACCTCCGGTGACGCAGAAGCCGTAAACCCTCACGACCGCATCATCACAAACCTTCATCAACTTCTGGCGCTTTGCATGCAGGGAGGTGAGAGTGTGTTGAAACAGCCCTGTGGTCGACAGAATGTTTGTACTCTTGTGTTTGTGGCCCGTGATGATGCGTGTGGAGGCAGCATCAAGTGCATGTGATGACTTCGGACTTGATTGTAGAGAGTGGTTGGAGGAGTCCCAGAGTCGTGCTATTTGTTGTGACTCTGTTGCCCCTATTGAGCATCCGACTGCTGCAGAGTGTTCTCTGACCCATTTCTCAGTGTCGAAGACGGGTTGTGAGGCGAGTGGTACCTGGATCATTGACTAAGGTGCTACTCACCACATGACCTATCATCATGCTGAATTTGTTTTCCTCAGTGCTGTTGGGTTTGTTGGATCTGTTTGCATAGGATCTCGTCAGTCCTTGCCAGTCCAAGACATTGGGATCGTGCGCTTTGATGGTCCATCTGGCCCCTTGTTCATCTCTGATGTGCTCTACGTTCCTGCTTTGGAGGTCAGCATGTTGTTTGTTTGTGCCAGCACTTGGATGGGTCTCTCTGCGGAGTACTCTGCTGACGCTGCGACTGTTTCCACCTGTGATACTCATTTTGCTGTCATCCGTGCATCTTCTGCTGATGACCTGTACCGCGTGACTCGCCTCCCTCCATTTATGCCTCTTTCCTTGTCCTCTTCTGCACGTGTATTCGTAGCTAGCATGCTCTTCCCTGAGCACTAGTGTTTGTTGCATTGCCGCCTCCGTCACTTGAGCTCAGACATGGTGTCCAAGCTCATTCGGACATAGCCCGTCCTTGGTCTTGACGTGGCTTCCTTTGAGAAGCCACCAAAGACTAATTGTTTTTTTTTCACTCAGGGTAAGATACATCCTGAACTTATCCTGACTCCATCTCACAGGAACTACGTCCATTGGAGTTGGTCCACTCGGACCTCCTCGGTCCTCTGCCACTGGAGTCCCTCTTAGATCAAGGCTGCTATGTGCTCACCTTGACTGATGACTTCACCTGGATGCGACGGGTCTACAGCCTCCGCCACAAGAGTGATACCTCCGTAGCGGTTTGCATGTGGGTGGTGATGGATGAGTGCTATTCTCGTCACACCCCTCACACATTCCGCTCGGATTATGGTGGAGAGTTCTTAGACAAGATGGATGCATAGTTTGGTGATCACTTTGTCTTTCATTCGCTCTCTGCTCCCGCTGTACCGCACAAAAATGGTGTGTCCAAACTTTGGAACCGCAATATGGAGGATGCGGTTCGCGCCATACGGTCTGAGTGTGGTCTTCCGGAGTCCTTTGCATTTGAGAGCTTCTCCTACATGACGTTGTTCTGGAGTCGTTTGTCACATGGTCCTCTTTGAGAGGACCATGCAGTAAACCATATGAGGTATGGTTTGGCCATTGCGCCGATCTCCATCTTTCTCGCATTTGGGGATCCTTCGCTTGCGTCTGGTACATCAAGGACCAGCAGGGATCCAAGGTCTCACCTGGAAGTCACATCTCTGCCTTTGTAGGCATCTCTCCATGGTCGAAGGCTTGGCGCTTTTGCGATCATGCTTGCCAACACATTGTAAAGTCTTGAGACTCTCTCTATTTTTAGGCTCTCACTTATTGTGACCTTTCTAGCATTTTGTCACTAGCCAATGACCATGTTCCCACTTGTGTGGCTTCCCAACGGATGGAGAAGTGTAATCCTACTGATGGCTTTGTCTGGTTCTCCTCACTTGTGGTCTAGTCTTTGGGTACTGAAGATCCTGCATCAAGGTCATAGATCCCATAGCCTCATCGGTCCTTGCTGACACACCTGATCCTATGCGAACATCAGTCCCCTCTGGCACAACTGATCTTGTGCCAACATCTGTCCCCTTCACCATAGCCGATCCTGTGCCACCATCAGTCCCCTCCGGCACACTTGATCATGTGTCAATGCCAGTTCTCTCTTGCACACGTGATCCCACGACAATGACAACATCCCCCATCGTACCTACTCATGTGCCTGCACCTGCTCATCCCAAGTGCAAGTTGGCACCTGTCTATGTCCTTGTTATACCCTCTTCCCTTTCCTATGAATCCATGGTTCCTACAAGTGATGCCCAACAGCCTGCTCCGTAGCCTCAAGTGAGCACCTCAACACCGGCCTACTCTCGCGAGCTTGGTAAACGTCTCCGAACACTTGCCTCTAGGGCTTAGCGGACTACTAGACTCGACACCTAGACGCTCAACTCGTAGTGTCCAGAGTGGCAAGCCCGGCACAAAGGTCCCTAGCTTGAGAGTCTAGGAGAACTATAATGAGGTGGACCCATCATATCATGTCTGCCAAGAGTTTGTCTCTCTCGAGTTTGCAGCCGCTTCTGATATCGCAACCGGCCACGTTGTGGTCAGACCGAGTTTGGAGGTGTGTTTTTTATCCACACGGAGCTCTCCCTTGACAACGCCTGATCTACGCATGTTGAAGGAGGCACTCTTGGCTTAGGATGGAGAGTTATGGTGTGCTGCTCGAGAGGATAGACTTAAAGCCATTCGTGAGCACAGTGTCTGTGAGCTTGTGGACCTGCCCCCTGGGTGGAAGGTTGTATATGCTAAGTGGGTCTTTTGCTAGAAGGTGAAACCTGATGGCACGCTGGATCATTACAAGGCTTGCTTCATAGATAAAGGGGTCTCACAGGTTGAGGGTGTGGACTTCTCTCACAACTTTGCACCCGTTGGCCACAAAACCACCGCTCACACTCTGTTCGGGGTTGTTGCTTACCACAACTGGGAGTTACACGAGATGGATGTGAACAATGTGTTCCTCCACGGAAGTTTAAGGGAGGAGATCTACATGGTCCAGCCACCTAGTTTTGAGGTTGGTGTCAAGGTCTGATGCTTGCGCAAGGCCTTGTAAAGCTCATGATAGACACCAAGGTGTTAGAACTAGCGCACTAACATGTTTTGGTTGCGTACAGAGTGACGCCGACCCATCTTTCTTTCTCATAAGAACAGCTCAGAGCTTCACCGCCATCCAGGTCTATGCGGCCGACCTCTTGAATCTGTCTCCTTCTATGGACACCATAGAGGAGGCCGAGGAAGTCCTTTAGGCTGCAAACAGGGTGAAAGACCTTGGTCCTGCAACTGTGTTTCTCGGGATTCAGATCGTATGTGATCTTCATCGGCCAAAACTCTTCCTGCATCAAGTACGTTACGCTCGCGTCGTGGGAGAGGGTTTTCTTGACATACTTGGTGAGTTTCTGCAGCCTCCACTTCCATGACACTCAAAGGACAGGATGCTTTGAAGGTGGATGATCCAGCACCGGAGGGAGAGATAGTAGACATGACCATGTACTTATATCTCATGGGCTCTTTGATGTACTTGGCCACTACCACACGATATGACGTTGCCTTCTCCATCAACCTCCTTGCAAATGGTGCGGTGTGTGGTCTCCACATCATACCTTGGATCCTACTTTCGACGACAGTGTTCGGTAGTAGTCGATGGCTACACAAATAGTGATGGGGCATGGAGCTGAGATGGCCGCAGTTTGACAGGCTGTGTGTTCCTACTTGGTGGTACTGATGTGTCATGGTGTAGCGGCAACTAGGGCTGCATTACATGTAGCTCATCAGATGCTAAGTATATTGCAAAAGGGGCTGGGCCGAGGCGGTGTGGGTGTATCGTCAATCTTGTGAGTTTGTGTCAATCTGTGCCTTGCGTCGTTCTACGTTGTGACAACAAGAGTTATCTTGCCATTGCACAGAAATCTAGTGTGTTTCATGTATGCACGAAGCACATTGCATTTTAGCATAACTTTGTGCGTGATCTTATGGAGTGATATGTGATTTCAATCATCTGAGTTGGCACAAACATGCAAGCGGCTGACTTCCTGACCAAGGCACGCACGCGCGGAAAGTGCATGGTGGCCATTTGTTTTGTCAAGCGTCGCCCCTTGCCTAAGAGTGGCTGAGAGTGGGTTGAGTAGGTATGGACTGTTAAGCATCTTGTTACACACTTGCGTCGGTTTTGCACGTGTATGGACATGCGCACCGTCGGGTCATGGGAGTGTGTTGTGATGTGAGGCGTCTCCGTCTATCCATACAGTATAGTGTGACCACTCGACCGTGTCCATGTTTGTGCAGATCCTTGATACGGAAGCTGCTGGCAGTGGAGCACCAACGGGTGGTGGCCCGACCCACTGGCAGCTGTGGGATAGCTGCCATGATGTCCCGAGTGTTTTCTGGGGTGCTCCGTAGTTTGCTATACAGTTGCAACTAGAGTTGTATTCTTCTTGGTGGACTGTCTTTTGAGCCCGATTGCCATGTTTTGCATTGTGTGTCCACCAATCGATGTTGGAATTGTGCGTGCTCAAGATTTTTCATCTGTAGGTTCAGATAACGTTGTGTTTGGATGCGTGTGTGTATAGTTACCGCCAAAACAGTGGTTTTGGGCTGGTTTTAAGAGAACCTGTCATTTCCGTGAACGTCACCCGCCAGGTGCCGCGATATGTATTTGTGTTGTGTGCTTTTCAGTTGTCATTTATCCCTGTACATTGAAGCTATTGCACTTATGAGCCTCTGAGATTCTTGCCAAACCCAATTCTTGTTGATTAAATACCTGCCTTGTGTGCTAGTGCAATCGTTGATCGGACAGCATTGCCCTGTTAGTAGCACCAATGCTAGGAAGGTTCACGATAGCTTCTGAAGGGTGTTTTTGCATGGTCATCTACTGTCAATGATGCAGTGAAATGTTTTCAAACATGTGTTGATGGCATGTTTGGTCCTTACTGGTGCTCTATCTTGTTTTTTGTTAGCTTGTAGGATTTTCTTGTTGGATTGTTTGTGGGCCTATTTTGTAAGTGTTTGAACCTTCTTTGCAAAGACTTATGCAGGACTAGGACGTGTGTTCACACGTTGCGTAGGATCAAACTTCTGTATTTGTTAATTGAGGCAATGTCGCTTCTAAATGCATTTGCATAGAACTACAACCACAATGTAGTACGTCCTCATATGGGAGCACGTCAGACGTGGGATAGCAGTGGTCGTGGTAGACAAGTCGGAGGAGATGCCAATGCAATTACGGGTTGAGGAGATATAAGTCATCAAGGATTGATTGATTCATCTCTGCCTTGTCACATCTCCTAGCACCCTAGTTTTCACACCATTGAGCTACAGATGACGACGTCAAATTTCTTAGGTCTCCCCGCCTTGCCCACCTCCTCCATCTCCAAAAGGTTGTTCTTCCCTCATAGCAGTGACCGAAGGATTTTGAGGCACCTCCACGCGCTACATGGGCCGGTACCAGACCGCCGACCCTTGCTAGGTCTGGGTAGCAACAAGGAGAATGCATCACATGATTTTGTAGGAGCTAGTTGTTGACTTATGGCCCTTCCTAGGCATGACTTTGACTGGGAGTGGGACATAATCCCGATGAGGAGGAGTTTTGGTACTTTACACTCTTTTTTAAACGAACCCACACAAGCATGTCCCATGGCCTTATCGAGTTCAAAAATCTTCTACAAGGAGTATCCAATCCGGCAGGTGACTATTTCCGGCTCACCATGCGCCTCAACATTCGCATGGGGACGTGCATTTCCAGCTCTTGGTACCATTGTGCTGGAAGCTGACCTTGACTGCTACAATTTTTTTGTACTTGTCAAGCTCGTTCGTTGATGTGACCACTTTATCACTACCTCTTCGTACAGATCTCTTTCTCCAACTCCCACTTCCACGGCAATGGAGTCACAAGAGGTTGCAGCAAACATTTAAGCAAAGAAGAGAAGAATGGGCATGAAAGGGGGGAAAATTAGGGGTATCCAACAGGTAATGGTAGTGGACGGTCCATTTAGTGTTACAATTGTGGTGGCGTCCATTTGTACATCGAGTGCTAGCTGACTATGATCAAGCGTGGACTATAGGCGGTGCATGTCACGCGGACCACTTCTAATGCCATCTTATTCCAGAGCCACACCATGGAAATAGAGGTAGCTGAGACACCACCCTCAGTGCCTTGATCTTGAGCTGTATTGGTCAAGATCCTTCGGGACGCGCCATCGTGGAGCTCAACTAGCTTCTAGAAGTTTGCCTTGAAGGAGGTGTGCACATGTTCCTATGGTTTAGCACTTCATAAGCATTGTGTCTTTTGGTGTTTGTGGCTTGTGATGATGCTTACGGAGGCGTTTGATTTATGCGTAATCAGGATAAGCCTAGCCTTCACATGAATTCCTAGCTTGATGGGTCACATATTTGTGTCATTTGTCAACGTTTGGACCCCTGTACTGAGCATCTAACAGAGGTCCAGTGCTTTGTGGCACATTTTTCTATGAAGAAGACAGGTCATGAGACAAATGACATGTGGAAATTTGACTGCAATGCCACCTATCACATGACTTGTCGCTCGACTTTGTCGTCCTGGGTCCTTTTCTGACCGTTCATTCAATCCACGTAGGGTCCGGGGAGACCATGCCTATTCAAGGAGTTGGGGTTATTTGCTTTGGGTCCATATGACCCCCTTACACATTTCCAAAGTGTTCTTTGTCCATTTTCTCAAGCTCAACTTACTCCTTGTCCGTGTGTGTACTAGGATGGGTCTCGTTGTTGAGCACTTTGTTGATTCAGCCATAATGTATACTTGTGATACTCGTGGTGTTGTATCCTATGCATTTGATGTAGATGATGCTTCCTCTCTGTCCTCTACCTCTTCCTCTCTAGTTGTGCACATTCTTTTCATTAGTATGCTCATAGCTGAGCATGGATTTTTGTTCCATTGTTTTGTGTGTTGTGCAATAACAGACATTCTCTCCAAGCTCATCTCGATGCAATCCACCCTTTGTCTTAATGCTGACTCCTCTAAGACGATGCCCAAAATCGATGGTCGCTTATGCACTTCGGATAAGATGCATTGTTGCACCTATGTGGAGTCCAACTCTTAGACCCTTTGCTCGTTGGAACTTGGACACTTGAACCTACTTGGTCCTCTGTTCATTAGGTCAATGTTTGATAGTAGTCGTTATATACCTACCTTGACCTTCGGCTTCACCCCGATGTTGTGGGTCTATAACCTGTATAGCAAGAGTGATGGCCGTGCTTTGCCTCTGGCCGATTATGGTGGAGTGTCAGTTGGGCCATAGAGTTACGAAGTTCCACTCGCATGATAGTGGAGAGTTACCTGGTATGGAATGTTTTCCTTGTGGAGCATGGTTTCTTCCACCAACTTTCTGCCATGCACTGGAACCTTACCTTATTGGGTGTGATCTGCGTCATGCGGGTTGAGTACCATCTCCGAGGATTCTTTGTCTTTGAGGGATTCTCCTACACAATATGGGTCTTGAACCACCTCTTACAGAATCCCCTACCAGCCCATGGAAAACATAGAAGCTTTGGTCCGGCCATCGTGGCGACCTTAGGGTTGCAGATATACGAGGCTCATTGGCGTGTGTCTGATACTATGAGGAGCGACAAGATTCTAAGCTCTCATCGCCGAGCTGCATGTGTGATTTCCTAACATGGCCCTTCGGTCAAAAGCACAAAATGCGTGGAACCCTGTCAGTCACTGCATTGTCAAGTTCCAAGATGCCCTCCTCATCAAGGTTCTCACCTATGAAGGACTCCCTTGCATCCTCTTTCTGGCTGTCAACCATGCTCGTATCTGTGTGGATTCATAAGAGATACGAGATTCTATGCTATTTGATGGTCATTCGGGCTTCCCTGCCTATCATCCATTGTTGGGCTATTGGTGATTTAGCCATTGTAGTCATTGAGCTCATGTCCTTGGCCACTCTTACGACAATGTTTGCCGCTTGGGTGGCCCCTTTGTCTAGGTCCATGCATGTCTACTGAGCCTAAGGCTCTGTTCCTATTCCTCCCAGTCCTTAGCCTCCTCACAAGTTCGTGCAACCATGTTTTCATTCATGAACAATTGATGATTTGTGAGAGATTGTTCATATGCGAACGGGTGTTGTCCCATGATTGGGTTAAAGCAATCTAGTCTTTTTTTCTATCCAGGTACTGATGATGGTCCCAATGTTGATGGATGGAAACGTGCATTTGCAAAATAGTGCTCACATGCGACCGGGTGTTTTTTTGTGACCAGGTGCTGATTTTCAATGAGGTATGTTTAGCATGTGTTCAGTTTTGGACAAAAAATGTATTTGCAACTGGTTGTTTCTTTGTAGACATTTCTTGATCTTTCCCAAACCATTCATTTGCGGTCGGTTGTAATTATGCACCTAGGTATTGATGTGCAAATTGTTGCTCATTATGACAAGTTATTGATTTCTGACAGGCTACTCATGTTTGATTCGTGGTTGACTGGAATCTCATTCATGGCTCATCATCCCTATAACTTTACACGTGACAGTGGTGCCAACATCATTTTTTCTCCTTGAAACATTGTTGGATACAACATCATAAAAAATGAAAAAGATTATGGAATATGGGCAACGGAAAACAGAATGATACTATGTGTTCAAAAATTGTTGTATACATATGTTAAAAAACCTACATGAACGTCGGTAGGTCTCAAGATCGCACGCAACCCCCCGTACAAAGCACACCATCATGCACATGTGTAGTTCTCTTTCGTAGTGTTGCATGATAGGGTACTCATTCATTTTAACTCATACAAAGAGTATTGCATTTAGTCACGCATTTGTGACGAGCATTTCATAATGATGGTTCGACGATGGTCGTCTTACTTAAACTTGACATTTCTTTAATGCATATCAAAAGACCTTCCTACAAACAAGGCTTTAATGCAGAATCAGAATGTTTGAGTGACTCGAGGACTGGAAAGTGTGTCCATCCAAAACACTTGATGGTTGACATGTATTTGTTGCTAAGCTCGTCTTTGAGGTGAACCCATGGATCAAGTTGACACACCAAAACTTCGTTGAAATGGTTTTGTTGCCTTATAAGAAGGGCGACATATGTTGGTGTTATTCCAACTTCTCAAAATTCCTCCTACACCTAAGAACTACATTAACTATGTGTTGCCTCATGATGACGTACTAGTTTGCAACCGGGTGTTGATTTTTTATTGGGTTGTGATTTGTGACCAGTTGTTCATGGATTGCAAGGTGTTGGTTTGTGATCAGATGTTCATTTGCAGATGAGCATTGAGATGTGACCAGGTGCTTATCTACTAGCGGGTGTCAAGTTGCGGCAGATTCCAATCGATGATGAAGTGTGGATTTGCGACCAAGTGAGAATGTGTGCGTGTTTGTTCCATTTACCTAGTTATCCATTAAAAACTGGTGATCTATTTGCGAAGCACTGTCAAGATATGGCCTGGTGCTGATTTGGAACCAAGTGTTGACTCATGATCAGTTTTTTGTAGTGTATTGGTTTGCTTTTGGGTGTTAATATTTGACTCCGTGTTGATTTGTAACTGGGTGTGTATATACGAGTAGGTGTTGATATGTGCCTTGTGTTGTTGAATGGTTTGTTGATTTGTGACTAGGTTTTGATTTATCACACATGTCAGTTTAAAACCCAGTGTTGTATTACATCATTATACTAATTAAGTTTTCAGTTTTGATGAATAACCATGTGTTGGTTTGTGGCCGGGTATTAGTGAGCCACAAGGTGATTACTTGGGGTTGGATGCTTGTGAGGTTGTCATCAAATGGAGTCATAGACAAGAGAATTATAGTTAGTTTTGTGGATCATCCGAGCTATTTTGATCTTTTGTGGAAGGCCATTTTTCATATTCTAGATTTTGATATCTATGAGGATGTCACAACAAGATTGTCTGTAGTGGACTAGACAGAATCCCTGTGCAAGTAGGCCAATTCCGGGGTGCTTGAGGGTCTCTGATCCTTAAGCCACCCCGTCCAACCGCCCATAGGGTAGGGATTGTTGTTTGATCCACGTGGTGCCAGTCGCGTGCTACACTCTTCCTGCTTCAGAGTGAGCCATCTTCGGCATTTGCATGTGAACCTTGGCGCAATGATTCCAATGTAGTGGATTGGATGGAATCCTTAGTCGACAAGGCCAAAACCATGGTGCTTGAGGGTCTCCGACCCTCAAGCCATCTTGTCCAACGTTCCACAAGTCAGGGACCCCCGCTCGATCCACGTGACATTGTCCTTGCACAACATTATTGTTGACTGGAGATATGATTAGTAGGTAGGGATGTTGCTATTGGTGATGATTTCATGAAATATCACATGTAGTCTGCCGTGCTAAAGTGCTGACTCACACATTTAAACATGTATCTTGCATCAGCTATTGTATTAAGAATCTAGAAATACATGTGAATGAGGTGTGTTACTTCATCCCACATCTTTTTTGGGGTAAAGAAAGCTTACCATGCCAAATTTAATTGTAGAGAAATCATACATATACAATCGACAATGCGTGGCCAATGAAATGAGTTTTTGGTTGGACTTAGTTGGTCTCCTTCAGCCATAACTGCTCTGTAGAATGGGTCCACTCACTCCATCATATGCTCCTTTACAGAGTGACCACAAGGCCAACGGTGTTCTAATCTTCCTCCTTTGAAGTAGTGATAACACACACCTATGAACTAGTTAGGCACATATAAGGAACACGAGAAGAGCCATATGGATGTTCAATTCAATGAAAGATTGAGTGTTCCTATCAATGAGAATCATGTAATGTGCTTACAATATACAAAGGTCCTTTCAAGCCGAGTTGAGATTTTGGACAAAGTGGTTCCTAGTCCCACTTACGACAGTTCTTTCTGTTGCTCATGCTCATTGTTGTTCATCCAACAGTTGCTGTTACTGGTGGTGATAAAAATGAGGGATTCACCAAGCACAGAGATCTCACACTTGGGAGGTTGTTAGACTTGTTCCGCTGCGAGTTTTGGCATTTTCTATGGGGATTCTCTTACATTGTCAACTACTATTCCCTCATCTCCACAAGCTTCGCTGGTCAACATAGTTGTCGTGTGGTACTCTTGATCATACTCTTTGTGCTCCATTCTTAGGTTTTCTTGTGTGGGTGAAGACATTAGTTGCACCTCTAACATCATCTCACGGTGATGCTAGAGAAGAGACTAATGTGCGACTTGGAATAAGTGATGTTTTAGCACAAAGATGAGACTGCAAACGAGGCATAATGAAGGTCTCTTGCGCTTGATGAGCACGAAGGGTGTGAAATTGTATCATCATTTGAGGACTGAAGAAACAATCCCGATAGGTTATAGGGTTTGAAGCATATGGAAATGCACGTTGATAATGATGCAACAAAGTTGAGAAGTGAAATGAACGAAATTGGAATATTGAACTCCAACTTTTAATAAAAAGGACCTTACTCAACCAGCGAGTAAGTTCTGCCTTCGTTGTCCAGCTGAGGCATTCATGCCAACACAGTTCCCGCCAAAAAAGTTGGTTCATGCAAAGTACCTTACGATTGGACGGCAAAGCTCGACTCAACCCTCTAGCGCCGGCTCGCCACATATGGCTCGTAAACCATTTCCTGTCTGCAAGCCATTCACAGGCCTGCAATTTGAGGTGGAAGAGCAAGCAACAGGGGTGAAAACATGTGTTGAACGTTTGTGCATTGCTTGTAAACAAATGTCAAAGTTTTGCTCACTCGGTTCACACCTAAGGAATGCGAGTTGTGACCTCCTCAACCAATGTTTGCTGCTTTATTGACATCGAGCTGATGTCCTTGAGGGGCCAGCATCTAGATGGTGATGGAGGCGGTTTGGTTGCAAGAGTTGCTACCGAACACATGAGTGTTGCATTTTCGTGTGGCCTCCATACTTCACTGGCGCCAGGTAGATTTTGCCGGCCAGCATAGATTTTAATCGCCTGAACAACTGTTGTAACGCGGAAGTTGGGACTTAGCATAAAAAAGGTCTCCAGGAGCTCGGAAAATTTGGCATTGTAAAACTGAATGACCATTCTCCTCGTCGGAGTGGTCTTTCCTTGCGTCATGGCTCACCGTGCCTTTCAAAGCTACGTCGTTGCTTTGCTTGAAAGCAATGATTCATTTCACTATTTTATTTATTTCCATACTGTATTTAGAAAGAACAGTGGAAATCTCCATGATGCTTTTATTACTATGCATTTGTTGATTTGTTCATTATGGCAAGAAATTGCTGTTTCCTGATGCGTTTTCGTCAAGCATCGTGCGACCTCCAAGCTTTGGTCTCGGAACAAATCACCCAGCTTGGCAAAATTTTACAGTGATTGTGGCAGGCTGTCTTGACTTTTTTTTTATGTCTTTTGTTAAAAGTACATAGTGTTACCTTCCCCCCCCCCTTTAGCTACGAACCGCCCTCATTTCGTTGTGCACTTTTGTGATGGAGTTAGAGATGACCCTACATCATCATGGTGAGAGCGCCAGTGAATGGGGAGAATAACATCAGGATTTGGAACAGTAACAATAACAGATAGTTCACCCTTCCAAGAGAAAGCATATTGGTCACGTTTCCTCTCACTTTACAAGAAGCGTCCTCACGATAGGTGCCCAGGCTTTCCCGAGACAAGCTACCTGGAGTTAGCCAATAATGAGCCTAAGGGCATGTGCCGTTATCCTCTCAAGGGGGTTCGTGCCGAGGTGGTACCACTGAGGGCACGTCGGTTTTGACGGGCAGCCAGTTCCTCCCAATACTCAGCGATTTCTATAGGTGGCACTCGCGATTCAGGCTCCCAAGTATTGTGGTCAGGTCCACAACCGGCCCAGTAGATGAGGTACTCCTTAACCACTTGCACATGCAAATTGCGTTCACGGTGTTGGAGGATGTGGTGCAGCTCACACTGGCCTTCCGCGGCAAGGACTGCACGAAGCGGTGGCTGAACGGAGCCCTCTGTAGTGTAGGGTACAAGGAGGCTCACATGAAAGGTATGGCTGGTGGGAGGGCCAATCGATAAGCCACTTCTCGGAATTTTTGAATCATTATGAATGGACCAAGCCACTTCGGTAGCATCTTCCGTACACTTGTTGTTTTCAGCCGCAAATTCTGTGTGCTCAGGAGCAGATGATCCCCAGGGGTAAATGATAACTCGCGATGCTTTTGGTCGGCATAGGCCTTCTGGCGTTGTCGAGCGGCATGTAGGTGAGCCTTGGCGTCCCACCACAGGGCATCCATGCGTTCGACAAAGGCCTGGGCGGAGGGCACTTGATCACCGCCGCCCCCTCACTTCACCATTGAAGCGGGTACCACCGGATGCCGACCGTGGTTGAGGAAGAATGGGGTAAAAGCAGTCAACTCGTTGACCGCATTGTTCACGGCAAACTCGGCTAGGGCAAAATAGTCGTCCCAGTCCTCTATTGTTGGGTCGATATACATGCGGAGCATCTGCTTGAGTGTGCGGTTCATGCGCTCTATTTTTCCATCCGTATGGGGATGAAATGCCAAGGACATACTTTGTCGTTCTCCGAACCGTTCTTGCAATGCAAGCCAAAACTAGCTAGCAAGGCGAGGATCGCGTTCAGAGATGATACGGATGGGTAAGCCATGGTACTTGATGACACCATCATAGAAAAGCCTCGTAGTCTCTTCCGCTATGACGCGAGTTGTTGTGAGCATGAAATGGGCCATTCCTCTTCCCCTATCCACAACGACCAAGATGGAATCGTGGCCTTTCTTGGTCTCCGGGGTTCCCATGATAAAATCCATGGCCACCGAGTCATGAGTTTTCAGGAAGCTGTAGAGGCTGGAGGAGCCCTGCAAGTGCCTTGTTCAAATTCTTGTTACAAAGGCACAGATCACACACCATGCAGTGAAACCTGATGTCAGTGCTCCGCCTTGGCCACCAGTAGTGCTGAGCTAGGGCATGTCTAGTCTTGTTCGATCCGATGTGACGTCAGGAAGGAGGATTATGAAACTCCAACATGATCTGTTTTCGTAAGTTATTGACGTCGTGGCCACCACTTGATCGCCATGCCAGTACAATCCGGCAGCCTCCACGAGGCCATGGTGTTCAATGTTCTTCACCTCAACGAACCAGGGGTCACCAGTGCAGCCCATTCGAATGTGATTCTTGAAAGGGTGCAAACTGACCAATGGTCGTGGGGGTGGGTGGAGTGGGTTCGTGTGTAATGTTGTCTTTGCCGTAATGGTGGCAATGTGGGGGGTTGTGATCAGCATGAGGTTGATGTGTGTTGGGTATTGGCTCAATGGGTCTGCCACGTTAGTCCACCCTGGTTTGTATTGCCATGTGAATGTGAAGCGACTCAATGATTCATTCCACCGCGCCTATCATCGTGAAAGGTTTGGTTGCATCTAGAAGTACGTGAGAGGATCTTGGTCTGTGACCACCGTGATTTATCCCTCGGCACCTTCAAGATAGCAGCGCCATACTTTGAAAGCATGCACGACTACCAGTAGTTTGCGATCCCCAGTGGTGTACCTGGTCTCTGCATCTATGAGCTTGTGGCTCTCGTAGGCAACAGGGTGGCCGTCTTGCATGAGCACGACTCCCAACCTTGTAACCGATGTATCATAGCGTACCTCCTACCACTTTTTTGGATCTGGGAGTGCAAGTACCGGTGTCGAGATCAGCATCATCTTCACAACCTCAAAAGCCTCATTGCATTTTGCTCACCAAACCCGTGTGCTCGCCTTCCGGGTGAGGGCGGTGAGAGGGCTCACCAACGTGGAGTAGCCTCTCATAAACTGCCAAAAGTAATTTACGAGTCCAAGGAAAGAGCGGAGCTGACCGAAGTTCTTGAGTTGAGGCCATTCTTTCACGACCTGCACCTTGCGAGGGTCCACCCGGATCCCCTCGCCACCAATGATGTGGCCAAGGTACTCCAAATCTGGCTGCGTAAACTTGCACTTCTCTTGGCAAAAACGCGGTTCCTGTGAAGAATCTCAAGCACCATTATGAGATGTCGCTCGTGTTCTTCCTGGTTCTTGGAGCAGACGAGAATGTCGACGAGATACACCAGCACCGAGTTGCCAAGATGTTCCTAGAAGATGTTGTTCATCACTGCTTGGAATGTTGCAGGCTCGTTCGTCAGTCCAAAGCAGATGACCCGAAAGTGATAGTGTCCAAGATGAGTTCTGAATGTTGTTTTGGGTACATTCTCCTCTGTGCTCCGGATTTGATGGTAGCCCTGCGATAGATCCAAAGACGTGAACGATTTCACTCATTGAATTTGGTGAAATAAGCCCTCGATGCGCGGGAGCGGGCATCAGCTTCTCACAATGAGTTTTTTTCAATGTCTGGTAGTCTACGCACATCCTCAAACCTCCATCTTTTTTGTTCACGAAGAGGATGGGCCCCCCAAATGCGGACGAACTTGGTTCAATCCAGCCTTTTCTGATATATTCCTTGATTTTTGTTTCGGCTTCTTGTCTTTCTGTCGGACTTAAACGGCACACCGATCAAAAGGGGGGCACAGTCCCTTGTTCCAACTAGATGGCGTGTTTGACCGCACGTCTGGGTGGCAACCCATCCGGTGGAGGTTCAAACACGTCTGAGAACTCGGAGAGGATTTTGGCAACCCCTGAGGGTATGTCACTCTCCACCTCATCATTGAGCTTCTTTAGGGTTGCAAGGAAACACCAACAATCCTGCCTCAGCCGTCGTTTCACTTGGACTGCTGTGAGGCTGACTTGGGGTAGGGATTCAAGACGCTGAATGTGGGGGATTGGAGACAAAGTGATAGTCCGACGTCCACCGCAGATTCGTAACGTCTTCGAGGTGAAACACATAAGCGCTTTGTGGCTCACCAGCCATTGATCTCCTAGCACAACATTGAAGGGGTCCATGAGGTCCAACACCGTTAGGCAAACAGTGGTTGTGAAGCGGGGCACCGTGAGTCATGTTGTACACTCACCGATCACAGGTACCTCCCTATCATCACTGAAAATCACTGTGCATGTACAAGGAGTGTATTTCAACTGCCACGTATCAGCAAGTAAATGTACTGGAGTACCTGCTAGCTTGCCATCAAACTGCATGGTCATGCTTACCTCAGACTTGCGCAGGAAAAGAATCGATGGGGGCTTGCTCTCCAAGTTGCAAATGCAAAAGGCATGAGTGCTTCTTCGTAGCTCCATCATACCATCCATCTGTTCCAACATGCGGTGTCCTTTTATGAACGAGGCTAAAAGCTTCCATGCTTTGAAGGCAAAAATGCTCGGCGCTAGACCGACAGGTAGAGCCACCGTGATTGATGTTAGAGAATTCCTCGTGTGAGCCTCATGTGCAGCTTCCAAGACAGGGAGCCAAGTTTCCTTTGTTATGACGACCAAACATGTACAGTTTTCTAGGTTTTCCTTGGTTGCGTAGACAAGTGGACATGAGCAATCATGGAAAAGGGACTCTGGATTCATGAATGATGCATAGATTGTTGATAAACATTGTGCTTAAAGAAACTCAAAGTTTTCGAGATCGTCATCACAAAACATGATTTTTCTACCCTTGTCCTCTCCATGACTCAAGGCAACCCCAGATAGCAGTCCACTCATGGCTACTAGGAGTCCTGAAAATCCTACTCATGGCCATGCTAGGGGCCACTAGCGTATCCTACCACTCCTCCCTCAAAATCGTGATTCTCCTCAGGAGGACGTCTATGCCTACGCTGGCCACCCTGTGGACCAGGGTGTTGCACAACTGCATAGGCCTAGCCCTAGCGTTGGCCCCTTGAGGGCGCCCCTGGTGTGCTGGGCATTGCTATGGCCCTGGCGTTGTCCACCTTGCAGGCCACCACCATGGAAGCGGTTCTGACCTCCGCCGTTCGAGTGTTGTTGGCCACCGTCATGGCACCAACTAGACCTATTGTGCTGCCGGCCGTACTGTTGTCCCTGCTGTTGCTAGGACTGCTATTCGCGATGACGAGAACCGCGTGTGATGTGTCAAGCCTTGTTATAGATCCTACATATGATATCACTGCAGGTTGTGTTCTCTCCATCATGACAACGGAATTTCTTTGGCGGGTCCAATGCGGCATCTGTAGAGCGCTTTGCCGCACCGCCGATTGCAACTGGTGTTTCATGTGAAATACGTCTCTTGCGCGCATCGTGATCCCAAAGGCCAGAGTTCATCTTATAGACCTTGCAAACGCGTGTCACAAGGGCACGCTGACTCTCCCACTCCTTTCTGTCATCATGAGGCAGAAAACCCGAAGTTACGGTAGGCCAAGCCAGTCAGAAAAAGGTCGACCTTGGCTTGTTCAGTCAAGTGACGCTCGTCCACCTTCTTGCTGTCTTGAGAAATGTATCTGCATACTTCTCCAAAGACATGTCTCCTTGCATGTAAGCTTCCAACTCTTTCTTCGCCTTCTAAGAGTCAGTGAGTTTGGAGAAGAGATCGCGCATGAGTGTGCAACACTCCTGCCAACTCGGGTTGGACTGTAATTGCTTCTCCTCGCAAAGCTCTCTCAGCTTCCCAAAGGGTTGAGGCTGGAGGGAGAGCATCCCTTGAGCGCCCCACTCCTCCTTGTCGACCTAGACAAGGCGTAGGTGGCGCTCAAGAATTTTAAAGAACTTGTTGACATCTCTCGACCCATCGTAGCGATCCATTGGCTCCAGTACCACGCACCCGCCAGTTGCTCCCATCCTCTGGGCTCGAGGTGGTGCAGCTGGGGCCCTCATCCGTGGTTCGTCAGCTTGTGCCCGTGGGTCCGATCCACCGACCAATGCATGCAGCACGATTTGTGCAGCTCTCGTCATATTCTCGATGCTTGCACGCTCACAAAGTTCAAAGATCTGCTCCATCTCATCTTCGGCTGCATGGCATGCCACTCCCACGGTCGCGTTCAATACCACGTGCTGGTTCGCGGCTTCCTTCGCACGAAGGGTCTCAAGTGCCTGCTTCGCCAAAACTGCCTTGTGCTCAGCAGCTGCCAGCTCGCGGGTCATCTTGGTGTTTTCTTCATAAATCTTCTCATTGAATCGTTGCAATGTGAACATCCATTCACAAAGGCTGGCACGCACCATGATGGACATGGCGAGGTGTATGTCTTATGGTGAGAGGCTTGTGCGAAGCTTGTCGAGTTGGCCTTTGACATTGAGGCGGCGCACAGCACTGCCAAGTGCACGTTCTACCACCACGACACTTGGAGGGTTTGCCCGGTGGCCTCCCTCACCCTCAACATAGGAAACGGCACGACCGCCTCCATCAACACGTTGAGACACTTGCTCTACATCTGCCTCCTCGGCCGTTTCCATCGATGCGGACTTTTCGACCTCACTACTTTTTGCTGGCGGCATCGTGGGCTTCAGCTTATTCATCCATGTCTTGCTCGGCCTCGATGACCACCATATCCCCTGGCTCATCTAGGGACTCGTCCCCATGCTCGCCACCGTCGATGACCTCCTTCGAGTTGGCGATATTGGCTGCTCCCTCTGCAGCAGCCTTCGAGCCTTCGTTGGTCGGAGTTGGGTGAGCATCGTGGCCAAAGATGAGCTCAACGATCGATTTGCGAGGTTGCCCATCGCTTTGTGGTTCGAGTGCATTGGCACCTTTGCTCTGTTGCTCGTTGCTACGAGCCTTTGGCATCTTGTCTCTTGGTGACGTCGATCGAGACCGTCCCCCTTTCACCCTTGGCTCTAAACATGGCTTGGCGAGGTGACTCACCGGTGCCAACATGTCCCGACGCTCCTTGGACCCCATGGGTGTTTGTTCATTCGAGCAGCGTGGGCTGACGTTTGGGGGACGTCCCATGACCACACAAAGTCCGGTCACGAGGCCCGCCCTTGCTTTTGCAAGGCCTCATTACGGGTCACCCTCTTTCCAACCTCCTTCCTTTGTGATTTTTTCTTAAATGGGTGGAGGACACATTGGTAGTCAAGGTGTGCGTCACTTCAAAACCCTTTTTGAGAGATGAGTGACGTTCTCAAAGCTTGCCCTCCTTCATCCCGTAGGAGGTGGACGGATGTAGCTTGGGAGGTTCCCTCCTGCACCCTCTTGAGCGGTGGGCCGAGGCTCCCAAAGAGTGCCCTCCTTCCCCTTGTTAGAGGCGGACCGAGGTGACTTTGTGGAGTTCCTCCTTCACCCTCTTGAGTGGTGGGCCAAGGTTCCCAAAGCGTACCCTCCTTCACCTCGTGAGAGGTGGACTGAGGTGGCTCTTGAGAATTCCTCCTTCACCCTTTTTTGTTGGGAAAGGAGAGCGGGAATCCCGTGAGAAATAGAATAGCCACTGCCAAATGGCACAAGGACGGACTCTAAGTAATGAATTCAAATATAAAGGATTTTTTTTAGCGTAAAACAAACTGCTTGGAATTCGAAGGTCCGTAGGCCAAAACATGGCTCCTCCCTTCTCCTTTCCATCCTGGAACCCGGGTTGACTCAGAAATCTCTTTGGCCTTGGAGAAAAAAAAAAGGAATTCGGCCTTGGAAGCTTGATCACGCCCAATTCGCCCTTGATTGCCTCCCTTGTTGATATAGTAGCTCCTGGCCACGCAAGCAGCTGGTATAGTAACCCTCTGCTTGAGTGTGCCTCCTCCCATTGGTCTCTCCTCACGTCAAAATGGATAGTGGCGTGACTTCGCAGTTGGACAAGGTGAGGATGAGAGGGGGGGGGGGG
>SZWC01008979.1:64123-95769 GCA_023375785.1 Penium margaritaceum | reverse complement strand
CCCCCCCCCCCCTCGCAAGAAGCAGCCTGGTTGGAGTTGGCTGAAGTGTGAGAGGAGGAGGCTGTGGAAGTCGCTGCAGAAGAGGAGGGTGAGGAGGTAGTGACGGCAGCAAAGGCAGCACGATGCATGCGCTTGTTCTGCAAGGCGTTCCACGAGTCAGTGAGACGCGAGGCTGTGAAGTCAAAGAGAGGACCAATCCCCGGTGGGGAGTCAGCAGGAATGGGTGCAGAGGCAAGGCGCTCGAGCTCTGTTTGTGAGACGTGGAGATACAAGTCAGACAGTTCAGGGATGAGACCAGCAATAATGGACAGGCAGACAGAGAGAGGGCCGGGGGCGGCCCTGCCAAGATCACGCAGTAGGCACAGACTCCGGGCCCAATACTCAACTGTCGTCTCGTCCGCTCGCATCTGCAATGTGTTAAATTGGACAGTGAGGGCACTTTGGACAGCATGCCCAGTGACAGTTTTGTGGCGGAGGATGAGCGCGTAGGCGCCCACTGGATCTAGAGGGGTGCCGCGGGTTGGATCTGTGTGGTTCGTACTTATGTCATCAAGAAGGTTTTCGGGGCCAGCGTTGATGAGGGCTCGCAGAGCACGGGTAGCCTCTGCATGCTGAGGCACAAAAGGTGCTTGGTAGGTGAGTAATACTCCCACAGTAACTCACCCTGAGCCCACGCACTGAAGCATGTCTCCCAGGATGTGAAGGTGAGTGTCGAAGTCAACTGTGGTGGTGGCGTCTCAAAATGTTTCTGCCGTGCTGGTGGAAGAGCACGAGCGGAGGCTGCTATGGCTGAGAGAGCAGGAGAAGAGGAGTTGGCAACGCCACTGCCAGGTGGAGCTGATGAGTCTGCAGACACTGACTACGTAGCAAGGAGGACAGCAGCAAAGGCTGGGACAGAGCGAAGACACTCAAGGACCAATGCGGCCACCGTGGCCGCTAGTTCATGCCATGCCTCCCGTTCATGGTGAAGCCCATCCTGCCCTTTACGGCGCTGGGCGTGTGCCTCATTGAGAGCAGCCTGGAGGGCCTCTAGAGTGTCCTCTGGCCCACGCATGATGAGAAGGTGAGAACAAAAATGCAAGAGTGCGAACACGAATGGGAGNAAGGCTGGGACAGAGCGAAGACACTCAAGGACCAATGCGGCCACCGTGGCCGCTAGTTCATGCCATGCCTCCCGTTCATGGTGAAGCTCATCCTGCCCTTTACGGCGCTGGGCGTGTGCCTCATTGAGAGCAGCCTGGAGGGCCTCTAGAGTGTCCTCTGGCCCACGCATGATGAGAAGGTGAGAACAAAAATGCAAGAGTGCGAACACGAATGGGAGAGGTGAGAAAAGTGAATGTGTGCGGCAGAGTGAGAGACGAGCTCACCGGATGAGTGGCAGGGTAGTAGGGCGAAGAGAGGCGCCACCACGACCGCCGCTGAGGAGAAGAGAGCTGCCACCCACCCCGCAACTGCCACCGTCAGGCAAAGAAGTCCAGTGACAGTGGCTCTAGTCACTACTGGAGACGCTGATGCAATCCTGCGGTGATGTTGGGTGTCAGTTCCCGAGGAGCGCTTGTGGGGGTAAGAACTACTGTTGCGGTGGAGGTGTGGATGGAGCCGACAGAGGCTACAGTGATGTCAGCAGCAGATGAGGCAGTGATGGCGACGAAGGCTGCTGCTGTTGTGACCTGGGTTGCGATGTGTGCTGCGGCGGTAGCAAGCAATGTAAGAGAGGTTGCTACGTGTGCGTAGGCGTCCACTGCACAGCCCACAACAGTCTGGGTGGGAGTCGTGCACACACGGGCAGTGGCAACAAAGGTTGCTGCGGCCCCTGCTGCTGCGTCGAGAATGGCCCCCGTGAGGCCAATGGAGTGTGTGTGGATTGGAAGCACGAGGATGACACCAGGGACCTCCGGAATCGGGGCTGGTTTGGTAGATGCGGCTACAACAGGGGACGGACCGGCAGTGGTGTTGGAGGTGGATATAGTAGTGGATGGCAGAGTGCCGGCAGGCGGTTGCATGGTTGGGGAACGAGATGGTGACGGTGGCAAATCGTCCGCAGTGTACACGTGTCAGATGATTTCCTCCTCTTCTGCAGCTTCCTCCCTCTCCAGCTCCTCTCTCCAGTACGAGGGATCAAGCATGCAAAACCAGAGTGATGTGTCGTCGTCAGGAGGCGTAGGAGGGTTGTAGATGCAAGGGTCCTTCCACCTGTGGTCAGCGTAGCGTGCTGTAGTGCGAGGGGAATCAAGTTCTTTGTCCGGCGGTCCGTCAAAAGGTGGTGAATCCAGGGTGGCTGCTCTGGCTACAGAGGCAGCCAAGAGTTGCCGAGTGTGGCTGAGGGAAGAGGAGAGAATGGCCAAGAGTAGCTGAGAGAGAACTTGATGGTAGGCAGTACCCAAGAGGCGTTGGAGCAGCCAAGAATGGACTGGAAGGTCGACGGGCAGCTGAGGGTAACTGGGAGTCCCGCTAAGCTGAGAGGCGGCTAAAAGAGCAGTTGTGTGTAGGGCGCATCCGAGAACAGCTAAGAGCAGCGGAGAGCCACAGAGCACCCGAGAGGGGGCGAGAGGGGTACCCGAGAGTCACGGTTAACCGAGGGCAGCCGAGTGCAGCCAAGAGTGACTGCGGAGAACGGGAAGAATGGCTGAGAGCAGCTGCAAGAGTAGTCGAGGGCCGGGAGCAGACAAGCAGCTAAGAGCAACGAGGGCCGTCAAGAATGAGCGGGCGGGTAAGAGTGCACCCGCGGGCCTCGGAGAGTCGAGGGAAGCCGAGTAGAGCAGCGAGAACAGGTACTGCTTGCTGGCAGGGAGCGACGGTGGCAGCACCTAGAAGTGTTGTCGTTTCAGGTCGAAGAGATGGCCAGCGGGGCAGATTGTCCGTTATGGTGATACACGGGCCACGAGAACTGTGGACCATGGAACTCAAGGACCAGGATCGACGAGCGGCGGGATTGGATCCTCATTACTCTAATACTACTAGTTACTAGGAAAGTTCCTGGCTAGACTGTGTGAGACGGGGCGGGTGAGAGCGACGGACAACAGTGCGCGAGACACGCCATGGATGCGGTAACTTGCCTTGGAAAACGTTCGTACTCAACCAAGACAAGAATAGCAAGGGGGAGAGATCGAGATGAGAACCAGTGAGCACGCACCCACCTCGAGCATCACGCTCGGGTGGGCGAGTGCCGTCACCCGGGGTCGAGCCCGACCACTCAGAATAACATGAGGGCGGCTGCTCACCAGTGGACGGCCACGACCGCCACGGTGGCCCCCTAAGGATCAGCACCCGGGAAGTATGCAGCTCCCCCAGAGCAGGCAAGGTAAGAGAACATGATGCAGGGCATGATAGTCAGAGTGTATGAGCCCTAGCATCTACCGCATCACAGAGAGTCATAGAAAGTCATAGAGAGTCAAGCAATGGCCATGTTTGTGACAAGGGGCACTCCTGGGTCCAGCTGCAGCAGCTCCTTGAGGGCGTCAAAGGCTCTAGTCAGAATGGGCACGTCTGACACTTTCCCAGGTAGGACCATTCTCACTTAATCTGTGCATGTGTGTTTGCATAGTGTGGGAGACCAGAGGGCATAGAGTTGTGAGTGGCCAACGGACTTCAACACCACATACTACGACGAGACGCAAAAGCATGTCAAAGCGACCGCTTGTACGTAATTCACCATACAAAGGTCATGGTTTGCATGGCCCTCATTTCCGCAAGTTTGGCCCGAGCGACAAATGAAATGTGGATGTCGACGTAGATTGTCTAGCCGTAGGTACTGTTTTTGCAACTCACGAACATGAGTATCAACGGCGACAGGAAAAGGGCATAATAAGATGTAATCACAATCTAACATAAGACAATGAACTAGAGTGTAATGGAAGTAGAGTAACAGTGTGAACATGCTAGTAGTAACTCACTTCAAATAGACAATACCTTACTCGGAACCTGCTTGCAGTGACATACAACATCCACCCAAGTGAACACACTGAAGCTACTCTTAGGACGCATGTCCTACATGCCAAAGTGTGTGGGTGAAGACAACAAAGTTGTTGCCATTCCAAATACAAGAATCATGGTGTTCAGTGAAGACCACACATGGCACATATACAAGTTCATGCAAGTAGTAGAGGATACAATGGAATGAAATAGAGAAATGAACATTTCACATACCATGTTTTTCCACATGGTACATATAGGGATTATCCACAAAATCTGATTGTGTGTATGCCCTACCCGGCGTTTGGAAGAATAAAACTACTCTACCTGGCCTTCAGAAGAATAAGACTTCCATACCCAATGACTTGAGAATATTAACATTGTATCCACAAACACCAAAAATTCACAGCATGTCGATGCTGCATGCGATGCAGCGTGGACATGCTGATGTCATCAATTTCTTTGAATATTCACAAACCCATCATTTGATGAATTTGTGAATGCCCGAGGTTGGGGTTTGCATTTAGTTTGCATGGGGGGTACGGCACTTCCCATGATTTTAAAGAGAACATGTTGGGCCCTGCTATCACGGGACCCACCCGCGCACAAAAACAAAACCCTGAACTCCTAATGTGATTTGAGGTGTGGTTTGATTAGGGCTTGAATGTTAAAACTCAAAGGATTTGCGTGTGAAAGGAAAAGAAAAACAGAAAAAAAATGATGTTTTTGCTGGATTTAAAGGACGGTGTTGTAATACACCCATCGTTTGAGAATAGATCAGCGGTGTCCATACTCAAAAACGAAATGACAGCGGTGTCCATAGTCAAAAACGATATGTCAGCGGTGTCCATAGTGCAAAACAAAATGACAGTCGTGTCCATGGTCGAAAACAAAATGCCAGCTATGCCCTCAGTTAGTGTCCGTCATGGGCATGGCTGACATATGCTTCATGTTTTTAACAGATTTGAGATGGATTTCAACATCGGTGACGAGACACGTTGCTAGTGCATCGTCGAACAATGTACACGTAACATGGAATGCAAGTCACTTGGTTCGATAAGGTTCTGAAGCCATTTTCATGGGGGTATGACATTTCATGTTGCAAGGACTTCAGCTCATAGCTATGCGCTGCACACCATATGGCTGATTGCGTCACCCAACTGATGTGATTGAAGGCTCCTGGAAGTTCACCGGCTCGCAGATTGGTTTGCCTGGAACATGTCCCTCTCTTTGTGCTGAGGACGGAGTTGTTATATGACCATCGTTTCGGTCGATTTATCAGCGCTGTCCATAGTCGAAACTGACATGACAGCGATGCCCATGTCTTTTGTTTTTCGAGCAAAAATGGGCACGCCTTATGTATATTTCATGTATTTAACATATTTGTCATGGATTTTGACTTCGAGGGCGGAGTCAAACTTCGCCCGTCAACGTGAGCTCGCAGGAGGGATTTCGTGGCAAAACCTCCCTACGAGCTCGCGATGACCCTGACAAACCCCCCATTTGTCGAGGGTTTGGGAGGGCCCGGCAGATACCTAGGCAAATAAAAAAGTAAAACCCAAACCCCCCATTTACACTAGGGGGTTTGTCGTAGGGTTTGGGGGGGTTTGCGAGATGCGGCGCACATGTGATAGAAGAAAGGGAATCTGCCGGGCTCCGCTACCGCGGGGCCCGGCAGATGCCCGGGCGAGAAAAACAATTAAACCCAAACCCCCCAGTGTCACTAGGGGGTTTGTCGGATATTGGGGAGGGGGGGTTTGCGAGATGTGGCACACCCTGTCGCTAGTTTTGGAGTTCGTAGTTACAAACTCCAAAGCTTGCAACATGGTGACTTCTGACATCGATGAGGCCGGTGTCAGAAGTCGCCGATTTTGCTCTCGAATTTGGCGACATCCGACCTTGAGAGCAAAGTGAAATTCCGTTTTCGTTCGCACATTTGAAAACATGGGCACCGCTCTCATGTCATTTTCGACTACAGACAACGCCAACCTATCGACCAAAACCATGGAAACCTACGTATTTCAATCCTTGTGCGGATTCTTTTATGATTTGACAACTTGTCTCGTTGCAAATACTGCTGATTTCCCAAGTCGCAATGTACCTCCCATGATGCACAGCTACCATGCAAGTCCCTCGGCTGCTCCCAAACTTACGGTGGAATGATATGTTTTCCGAAGCAAGGCATGCAAGTCGTGGGGGATTTTGGCCTTTCTCGCCATTGTGGTGTAGCTGACCGTTGATGATCTTGCACCCCTTCACGAGGCCTTGGTTGAACGCGCATTGGAGACAAAATGGGGGTATCCACGTTATATAGTGCCATGTTTTCTTCACGAGGTGTCCAGGTTTTCTCCAGATGGGGGGAGGGGCACGTAGCAGACACTTGGAGTTGTCAAATCATCCTGGTTTCCACCTGATGACATCGATGACGACGTGATCAATGAACCTTGCTTGATGCACTAGTCTCCTCCTCAAACAAACGACGATGCTCCGCACACTACACTTGATGATGCTCCGTGCTCTAGAGTTGAGGCTCATCTCACGATGTCGTGTGTAGGTGGTCAAGTGTACTCGAGCAAGTGCCTGCCGGTCGGGTTCGACGATGACGCCAAGACGAAGGCAGCCTCCCTTAACTTCGCCAAGCTGACATCGGAATTTGTAGCCCTGAAGGAGCAAAAGGCTGCGGTTCACTTCCCCAGTAGCTTGTCCTTTGACACTATGGCCGCGTGCAAAGCTACTCTGGAAGAGTACGCAGTTGACAACCACATGTCACTAAGGTGGCAAAAGATCAACTGCACACGCTTTGTGGTGCGCTGCATGCATTATGTCACCAAGAAATGCCCCTAGATAGTTTGTGCAATGTTCAGCCAGAGGTCCGGATCCTTCAAGATCACGTCGTTCAGGGATGGCCACCTCTGTGACCCCGAAGTTAGCCGGGGTAACCCAGTCCGCTCCACGCGATGGATTGCACGACACATCCAAAGCACCCTCACAAAGGACCTGTCCGCAACACCAAAGGTGCTACAGGCAGTCATCACAAAGGTCAGGAAAAAAGTCCTCTGCACCACCCTATACGGTGCCAATAAGGCCTACCTGGACAAGATGAAGGGCAAGAAGGAGGACTCGTGGAGCTTGTTCCCTGGATACGTGGATGAGGTACGTTGCTTTTTTTTCCTATTTGTTTTCATGGTCTTGCAGATCGCCTTCCCCTACATATGTGGATGAGGTACCCCACTAATTGTGAAACCAGCTCTTTCATGCAGCTCATGAAGGTGGACCCGCTGGCCATCCCAAAGGTTGAAAAGGACCGGGAAAGTGGCGCGTTTGACCGGGTGTTTTTTGCACTGAGAGCTTGTCGCAAAGGTTTCGAGCACACGCGGGGTGTCCTTGTCATGGACAGAACCCACCTTTAGAATTGGCACAAGCAAGTCTTAATCATCATGTAGTTTTTTTATGCCAATGATAACGCCATGCTATCGGCATACGCCTTGGTGTCTGGAGAGGACGGGCGTAATTGGACATGGTTCTACAAGCTTGTGGCAACAGCATACCTAATCGCGGCACAGGCTAGAACCACGGTCGTGTCAGACTATGATGAAGGCTTGGAAAACGCGGTGGAGGCCAAAATGCCCAGTGCAACACACACCTATTGCATCTGGCACCTCATGCAAAACATGCGGTCCCAGTACCAGGGCAGGTCAAGCTCTCTGTTCTGGAAATTTGCTCACGTGAGAACACGAGAGGGCTAGGATACTTGCCTGTCTGAGATGTGCTGGTCAGCTCCAAGGGCCGTGGACTACCTGTTGGGTGGTCATGGGGAGCTAGGCGGCCCCAAGGAACGATGGAACAACCTTGTACCTCATCGTGGACACACCACAAGCAACGCCATGGAGTCACACAACAGTGAGCTCGTGGAGCTCCGGAAGATATACCTGTACTTCTGCTTTGTGAACCTTTATATCTTGGTGCACAGACTCGGGCACATCCAGCGCAAGATGGATGATGACGCTGAGGGCAATGTTGTTCCGGCTCTGTGCCTGAAGGTGAAAGACAATTGTGACCGTAGATAAGAGTATAGCTTGGACCTCAATGGGGACGACATGGGTCTCTGTTCTCTTTATCCCTGGTGTCAACCTACAACCAAGGGAGTTGAGGCCTAGGTTATAATTGTACAACTTCAGTGGCTCCTGCTGGAATCCACTTTGAATCCCTCAAACACCTCCATAGTACTTTTGTGATCTCCAATGTCGTGTTGTTGTGATGTTACTGACGGTTCATCCCATCCTATGCACGACGAAGGTCAGAGATCGCGATCGCATGTGACATTGAGCTCATGAAGCCCAAAGAGGAGGAAGATGAGGGGTCTGTTGGTGCATTCCTTTGTCACAGGCCAACGCCATGAGAGTCGATCCATATGGGTCCGAATGCCAAATGTGTTACGATGAGAAACTATCACTTAGAACGTGGGTTAACATTGTTTTTTCAGCCCAAAAGTTGGAAAAGGGGAATAACGACTTCAGTAGCCTCTCTCCTCATGTTATCAAGGATTTCTCATCTGAGGAATGTCAATACTAGTATCAACATCTTATGCATGGTGCCCGATGAGGTTATCATCTACATGGTAACTAAACAATTTGTTTAAAAAATTGTTCATGAAGAACATCCCAAAAATATTTTTACTTGAAATCAAGTATCAGTAGAGTAAGTTCTCATATGGCCATTTCTTTAGCATGGTACATGTACTATGAGCACATGATGAAGAAACTTGGTAACCCTGACAACTTTGAGCAAAAACGATAGGTGATATTACAAATTCAATGGATGCACTAAGTAATCATTTTCATAGTCCTTTTAGATTAGTCTTCCACACCAAATTTGTTGACTTTTGACCAAGGTTAAAATATGTAATATGGAAATCTCTGAGCAACTAGGTACAAAGCTACGATGCGTAGCTGTAATGTGCAATAATCAATCTGCAACTATTGCAGTTTTATGGAATTACTACATCCACTCTATGCAACTACATAGCTAGATAACTTATGCGTGTACAATCATTGCTGCTACGGATAGGTTGTCGCCTCTACGACTAGTACTAATGCAATCCAACGAGCACTACTACTACTACTACTACTACTACTACTACTACTACTACTACTACTACTACTGCTGCTGCTGTTGCTACTACTACTACTACTACTACTACTACTACTACTACTACTACTACTACTACGACTACTACTACTACTGCTACTGTTGCTGTTGATACTGCTGCTACTCCTACCCTACTGATCCTTGATTTCGATATTAATGGGTTCTTGCCCATCAAAATGTGTCAAAACAATTCGTATAATCGAAATCAACGTTTCACCAAATTAATTTACAAGTCAAATAGTCGAATTTAAGGGATCATGCATGTTAATTCTTTCTTGGGTTCTACTAGACCTCCTGTCTATGTTGATGTTTTTTTTCACAGTAGTATGTCCATTCGTTCGTAAAATCCATTCGGCAAGACATGGACATGTTCACGAGGTCTCGGAATACGAACATGCAAACATTCAACTTGCAAAATTCAACGTGCAAATTCAGGGTCGTAGAAAATCACTTTATTATAGTACACGACAACAACACAAGATTCTATGCCACCTCATCCTCCTCCTCCACCTCCTCATCATGGAACAGCAGCTCACCGACATATGGTGCTGCGGCATGCTGGAATGATGGATCGAACACCCTCGTGAATCCCGATTTGGCCCATGCATTCTTCACTAGGGGCTCCTCATCGCGGATGTACTCCCAAGCCTTGAAGAACCATCCACATGCCTACTCCTTCACCTCTTTCATGCCTATGTGCATGCTCCGAACCTCTCGACTACGCCCCGTACCCCATGATGCAAAATATTCATCGAGCTTGTTTTTCAGCAGACGGTTCACACTAACATCAGCCGGCTGTGCCTTACCGGTGCATCCAGCAGGGATGTATGCCGTATGGATGTAACGGAAGTTGTCCTTGAGCCAAAGCTGAAAAGTCATGCTGTAGTGCGGACGCCAGGTGTCGAGCACGAGAAAAAAGTTTCTCCTCGCCCTCCCGGACACCAAGCGCCGCACAGGTTCACTTGTAGTATGAGACAACGACCGTGCGAACCCATTCCTCTGTGGTGTCCGCATTCGCCCAGTGAGTAGGAGTACACGTCAGATTCCATCCCTCTGCGAGCACGCGCTCGGCCTTTTCTCCACGTGGCACCGATCTGATGGTCTTCCCGCCAAAAATCAGCTGCATCGGCAACATCTCGCCGGTCATGGAAGAAGAAACGGGCGCGGTGATCGCATGCTTGTCCTCCAGCCCCACGATGCCGATCTCGTGGCTGCCCTTTAGTGCATATGTGTGCCCGGCAGTTGGAAGCAGCTAGATGGAGGTGTGGTCGCCGTTGATGACATGGAAGTGCTTGATGCCGTACAGCGTGGCCATGCAAGCTGCACGACGGTGGAACGTCAGAATCTTGTTCTCGAAGTCGGCCGGCAGTTTCTGCGCGGCAGCTGTTCCACTCCTCCACGTCCATCCCATTTCTTTTTTCACAAGTTTCTTGACCCACGAACGTGCAAACGCATGACGGCCGAGTAGTTGAAGCTGGTCGGGAGCGTGATGTGCGAGACCATCGCAAATCTCACGGCGGATCACTTTTGAGTTCAACGCATGACCGGGTGCGCGAGCATCCTCGAGCGTCGATCAAATTACATCGACGATCTCAGGATGCTTGGACAGCCAAGGCCGCTTTTCCCGGCATCCATGCTTCCTGTTTTTTCCACTGACAGGCGCCAATGATGGCGATGCAATCGCCGCAATAACGGCATCTTCGTACTGCTTCTTACAAATCTTGGTGCCTTCCACGAACCATCTTGACACGGTACTAGGAGCAAGTTTATCAAATACACAATATCCATCGGGTGTCCTAAAAGAATGTCTCAGATGCTACACAGTCGCATAAGCGGACGGCTGGGATTTGAAGGCATGGTAGATCGTCTGACAGTGTCCGCTCCCAAACCAATTTGCGTATTTTCCACGCTTCCGAGACGTTGCAGAACTTGCGCTTGATGCAGCTGAAGTAGACGGTGTACCCATTGACATGCACAAGGCGAGGCACTCGGTGTCGGTGCTGTCGTCACTCGCCTGGCCATCGGACTCGGAAGATGACCCTGACACGTTGTCA
The DNA here is from genome assembly GCA_023375785.1 of Penium margaritaceum. Taxonomy (NCBI): domain Eukaryota; kingdom Viridiplantae; phylum Streptophyta; class Zygnematophyceae; order Desmidiales; family Peniaceae; genus Penium; species Penium margaritaceum. The sequence goes on along the minus strand of SZWC01008979.1, from coordinate 84,655 downwards.
GCCGATGAGTCAATGTCAAGGATGGTCGACGCGGAGGGAGACCCGATGATGACAGGACCGGGCCAACGTGCATACCGGGCCCTCTCAGAACGGTGGAGAAGAGGAGGAATCTCCTCCACAGCGCACGCCTTTCCCTTCTCCTTTGCCGTCAATCGACGACGAGGGATGGGGATGTCATCGTCAAGCGCCATTTCTCCAGCAATTAGACTCGAATGCGAGATGCTGACGGGCACGGAAGGAGAAAGAGGAGCCTTTGACGTACTTGAGCCAGGGGAGTAGGAGGTGAAGATATGCAGTGGAGCATCACAGACACTCGTAGTTGGCAGCGGCAGTTGGACACCCGACCACATGCACAGTGCAACTGGCACGCTAGCGGGTAGCGTAAGTGGCGATTGCGTGGCAGGTGCGTCGATGTAGGTGTCGTTGTACCCGGCCGACAATTGACCATACATAGAGTCATCAAAGGTCAGGTGAATCACCTTGCGCGGACGCCCAACTGGGCGTTTCGGGAGTGTAGGACGCGGAGGAGGACCCTAACGAGCAGCAGCATGGAGACGACGTACACGTTCCTCGGTGAATACCTTGGTCAAAAAATGGTCCATGGTGTTCTGTTGTTCAATGTCGAATACAAGAGTGTGAATGAGAACCGATGACACAAGCAAATATCACTCGATGCACTTAAGTGTTTGGAGGAACGTGCCGTTGCCCCCCCACGCGAGCGTGACAGTGACAGGTTGCCCCAAAGCTAGGCCAAACAAGCTTAGCTGCGGGCCACGCATTCGCCAACGGTGCATGCCCATTATTGCCCTAGCGTTGACCGCGCAAACTAAACACACGGTTATCGCTCAACGGACGGGCATCATCGAATTCATGGATCACGGAGGAAATGATCGAGACCCGTCACCAAATTTAAGGGACCACCCCCTGTGCTACGAACAAAACCAAGCATCCACCTAATCAATTTTAACCCAGAAAACATTAGACAAAATCAAGGATCATTAAATCGTTGAAATTCCATTCGTCAAAGTTAAGGAGTAGTACAGTAGTTTTGTTGGCTTTTATCGTTGTTTTTGCTAGGCGATGATATTGCTACTCGTTGCTACCGCTGGCTTTTTTGGCTGCATGCCACTATTGCCGCTTGTTGTTGCTGTCTTCGCTTGTTGTGTCTACAAGTTGTCAATACCACATCCTATTATGGCTACTAGCTGCTACTTGCACCTCATGCTACTCTCACTCCTTACAACTGTAGTTCAGAACTGTTATTTCTCACTTTTACTATCAGTCGATGCTACTACTATTGCCACCCAGTTATAGCCGCCATTGTGGTTGTTCCGCGTGGGTACTCCTCTTCTTGTGGTAGTGGCAGTTTCTTACACAGCTTGTACCAGCACTAAATTCCACTGGACGCAGTCACATAGTGAATATTGCTGCTTTTGACGTCACGGTGCAATCTCCACTACTGGTGTCTCCTATGGTGAGTCGGAAGAACTTGGCTATGGTTGTGATTCTAACTACTGCTGCTGATGTTACGACTCTATTGCATAGTTAAAAAAGAAGGATATTGCTGCTTTGATATCATGAGAAAAGGCTAGGAAGGTTTCTAGCCTTGTTGTGGCTGACATGGTAACACTGTTTAGTCAGCTGACGCACCAGCATACAAAGTAAGTGCAAGACATAAAAATGGTTGAGCTAGGGAGACAGACAGAATTTCATAAGGTTCAATAGCTTAAACATGTAACATAAATCACACACCACGAATACCTACCATGTCCCATGACGAGTGACAGGGTCTATTACTCCTAGAGCCAACCCAAAATATTGTTTCAACCACAATTCTGTGCACAAGCATCCAAATGAATAATTGACTGAACCTAAAGATGAATAGTCTTCAGCCACACACAAAAAACTGCAAACATGCATGGGTTCCTTTAATATTCTGGTAAATGCAGGCTTAGAAGCCAGTCAACAGAGAAAATCATAGACCCTGAAGAAAAACTACAAAAGGCTCCCACAAATTTGAGACGTTATGACAGCTATCTATAAGCCATTGATGGGTACGCTACCACCTAACGATGCTCCGGCACTAGCTGGGTCAACATCAGGGATTTGCACGAGTATGGGCATGGAAAAGTGGTCAAAGTGGGCTATAAGAGCAAACGGGGACGGCTTACATAGCAACAACATCCGTGTTCAATCAACATAAAACTCATTTGCCCAAACTCGGACGCTATTCGAATCCATATGTTCTTTATCATGGTCCATCATAACTACCTCTTCATTTTAGTTACATTGATGTAGAGCTCAGTTGAGTGGGGAGGTAAGACCTCTTTAAAATTGTGAAAAAAGGGCTTAAATATTGTGCCCGAGGATCTTCTGATGAACTGTGGGAGCTTCACAGTTATGTCGTCCTGGTTGACTCACACTGTCTTCATAGGTTTCTAGAAGAGAAAGGAGTGCAAGCATAAAGTAGCAATGATTCACCTAGGAGATAAATCATAGTTTAAATTAATGTAATAGTAAAAGGAGGTAGTAACTGACAAGAACGTAATACACATAGCTGTCTCGGTGCATGGCGGATGACAAGAGCTATATTGTGTTTTTTTTTAAGATGGCACAAAAATCATTACTTTAGGCATGTATCTTCACAAACTCACTAGAGCAGCATGTCGTTTAAACCTATAGCTACAATAAATCGATCCAAACGGAGCGGATCCATAGAAGATAAGGTTCAGCACTAGGTTAGATTTCTCACATGCAAAAACATTGAAACAAGGCCAAACGCCAGTTCACATGGAAAATATCTACTGACATCGTATGAAGCAAGCAATTCTCCAACAAGATTAGACTTGTTGCACCAACAGTACATGAGTCATTAGGGTGAACCCCGGGTTCGGTAGGTCGATTGGGTACATGGCCAGGCCAACCGCCAGTTTTTTAATCAGATCTTTTACCTTTGTGCCAGTCATGCAAGTCTTTGAGTTGATTTTTTATGATGATTGATCAAATTTTTTGTAGCTAAAAAAGAGTCCAAGTGAATGATTGAAATTGTTCTCCCAAGAGAAAATAAATGTGGGGATTAGGTTCTTACATACATTTCATGAGATTTGGATGGACCCATACTGAAAGTTGGATATGCATGAAGGATATGTTTGCATACTGAGCACATTAAAAGTATGGTTTTTGCAGTCTCAACGCCAATGTTACATCCTGTGCACAGACCACTACAGCATGACATGCATGAAAAATCATGCATATCATGCTAAGAATCAAACTAAATGGATGAAGCAACTTCGCTCCAACTTCAACGTGCATGTGCTCCTTGGTGCTATTAAGTGAGGAAAATGTGCTACTTGGTTATGTTCAATCACAATAATGTATTTCCTGGTTGTATTAGATGAGTTTCATCCACTTCTTGACCGTAATACGTTGGGGTCATGTGTTGGTTGTAGTAAATGGGGCACAATTACTTTTTGTTTCTAGTATATGGAGAACAAAGCTATTTTTTAGTTAGAAATGTTCGTGTGCTGATTTGCTATACAACGGTGCATTCAACCTAGAGAATAGTTCCAGGGAATGATATTTCTCATGCTCAAACCAGAGGCCAGGATCAGTAGGTTGCGAGTGAGACCTGTACAAGAAGTGATTGTTGGTACATACCTATAGAAAGCAAGGTGTTCAATTCAAGGCGAGGTACGTTTCTGTTTTGTCAAACCATCCTAGTGTGAAATGAAATATCTTCCAATTCAAGATACTTGAAAAACTTGTGAATCATCTCATGAAAGGTGTGCCACAACATGTTTCCACGTTAAAGATTTGGTGATGAGAAAACCTTCAAGAGACTGGCGAAATGCCTCTAGTGGGAATGAAAAGGAGGTAATGGCATGGATTTTCCAAAAAACATTATACGAATTAACAGCTCAACACTCAACACACCAAATCTCTGTGTTTACTTCAACTGCTTCCAATGATGACCAACTCTTATTCAGACATCTACATGGATTTGGTGACGGACTTCTCTGCCATATTGGAAGATTTTCGTGTAGTCTCTGTAATGGCTGATTCCTTCTCCAATATGTTGCGATTAATTCTGACAACCGTTCTCACTCCTAATGGGACAATACAAGTGCTCAATTGCAATTTGAATTTGCTACATGGGATGCACCACATCACCGTTGTTTATCTCTGTGGGAAATTCATGAGAGAGTTATGGTAGAAACTCATGAGTTATCATAGTAGTCCGATCCACCTATCGACCAAGTTTGAGCTTCAAGTTCAAATTATGCTATGACAAATCGATGAAAGGCTTGGATGGAGATTGATCATAGATCTACCAGTTGTTGAGATTGGCGACATCTAGTATACCATCTAAGGTGTCCAGAAAACTTGTCTATTGGAAGGAACTAACAACTCATGTTGCATGTACAGATCCAATGACATTTTTGTGTAACATATCTAGTAGTGAGACCTTTTAGATAACAAGGCTAATGATCCCACGGGCATTGGAAAATATCCTCATCGCATTGGCTTACACTTACCACTTGGACATCTACTTCAATGTGGACAGTTGCGACTTACTCAATAGTTTGAATAGTGGGCTACAGTGATACAATCCTGGCAAAGGTACCAAGTGGTTTGGACTGTTCAATATTGCACAGATGTTCTCACATGTTGTCGCCATGATTTACTTGCCTTGGATTATGGGAATCCACTTGGTCACCCAAGGCTTAACGAAGCCTTGAACATTAGGTCCTCCTTAATGTATGCATGTGGATGAAGGTATAAATTGTATCATCGTGGAAACCCTCACACACAAACAACAAGAAAAAAATTATTGACATCACTTTAATATTGTATACAAGAACAAAGCCTTTTGAACAAGGTTTTGAGACATCACATGCCATAAGAACATTGTTTTTTTGCTTTCTTTTTGGCACATGCCTGAATGTAGTAACAACATGTGCTGAGTTTGGTATATCCTTGTCATAAGTTTCTTCTTAAAATCCGTGTATCAATTATTTTTCATTATAGTCACAACCCACTGCAAAATGACTTTTACCCCATATTCCACCGCATAGAGGGGCTTTCAAACCTCGCTCTTATTTTTCTGATTTCTTGGTGTTGGACCACCTTCCTTAAGGGAGATGTCTCATGACATTTTCCTATCTTGAAGCCTTGGTGAAAACTTCTTGGCATCCTTAGATTTATACAAGGACATTCCGAGAGTGTTTCTTTATGCCCCTCCGACCTCCTTGTGTAGTTTCCAAACAACTACGGAAAAAAGGTTTTTTTTCACGTGCTGCACGCATTCCCACCATATGACCTTGACCATGTATCATCAAGAGCTCTAATGTTCCATGTTCGTGCATAAATTCAGAGAAACTTTTCATTTAAGTACACATCCTCGTGATTAGAAGTTACTAGAATGTTGGATTTTGTTGCCCAGCTTGCATTGTCCATGTAAACCATTGATTTTTTTGTCAACATATTGATAAGAAGACAAAAAAAATTCCCTTTCACCCTCCCATTCCCCGCAACATACGCCAAGGTGGCCCCATTTTCTTTTATGCACGCCAATGTTACGGTGTTACTTGGTTGCCTTTTGTATCTGCATAAGAAATATACGATATCGAACAACAAACAAACCCTATCGTTGTTTTGACTTTGGAGATCCTTTGTTGACTATGTAGATCAAGCAACCTCATATTTTCAGCAGCCTATAAGATCCGTATGCGTATTTGAATTCTGAGAGTTTACATGCACCATACGCCACGTAGCACGGATCATCATAAAGCACACCTTATCCCATTATAACTCATAGGCCTCCTCCCACTCCTTCAGTGGCAAGGCCACTCTTCCATCCTTCTAAAGAGGAACTTTAGTCCCCGAAAAATGCACATCAGATAAACACATGCCTTCAACCATATTGTACTGTATGGAAGCTCGTATGAGGCTTATGTTCATGCTTGCACTGATACATCAGCTATTACACCCTAATGGAAAACCCACCAAGGAGTTATTTGTATCATTCTCACCCATTGTAGCCACCATGGGCCCATGCATTGCGCACTCTTTGTGACACTTGTCATTGGTAGTATTCACAATGCATGAAGAGATGAACGGTCCTTCCAACCAACCATCCACACCATTATGTCACTCATCAAAATGTCTCCCGCCCTTTCCCAAATCACATCCTCGCATGATTGATTGACCTAAAGTCCTCCCAACCTACAGATGTAAGTGGGTGGAAACTACTCTCAAATGAGCTCTTTAATTGGCGATGCATATGTATCCAACATGACCTTCCTCATTTCCACTCGTGTCATGTTAAAAAATATTTTAACTTGTTGTTCAGTTTGCACCATGCGTGCTCTTTCATAGGCGGGTCTCGTTCGTGACGATAGTGCGTAAAAGAAGAATCAAATTAAGCAAACAGACTCTATGTTTCCACCTAGAACTAGCTTTGTAGGATAACAATGTAAATAGATTTCACTTCCAAATTACCTGGTAAACACCAGAAATTTTACTTGATCATCTGCACACGTTTTCCCTACGTGGCTTGGTCCATACTCCATGACAAGCTCTTTGATGTCATATGTGTTGTGATTTGTGACGTTCTTGTACAGTCTACTATAACGACTTGGTCGTGTCCATACTCGTGCAGATCCCTGAGGTGGGCCCTGGTGACATCGGAGGGACGACGGGCGGCGGACTACCAGCTTGGAGCTGGCCGACTACCGTTCCAGAGCCCCGGACACTACCGGGACTCCTTGCTGTTTTTACGCAGCGTGCAGGAGTCTTTTCGGCGGACTGGCCATGAGCCCGATTTGCATGTTTTTACATTGCGTGTCCACCGTCTGATGATGGATGCATGCATGTGACCAGTCGTAGCGTCCGTCTTGTGATGTTGCACACCTAGGTTTAGATGGCGTAGAATTCTGACATGTGTGCGCACAGTTCTGGCCAAAACAGTGGTTTTGGGCCGGTTTTAGGACAGCTCCTGGACCGCCGCGTGCGACACCCGGTGTGCGCCGCAGCAGGTATTTAGGCCATGGACCTGTCATTTATTAACTCTCTCTGCAAATGCTATTGAAGCATTCAGACACTTTGCCTTGTGTCCCCTAGCCAAACTCTTGCCGTTGCGTGCACGACTTGTGACTGTCGTCACCGTCTGATCAGGCACTGACGCCTGGTCAACAGGATTGTTCCTAGGAAGCTTCCTTGCATCTTCTCATGGTATCAGAGTAGTGAGACAGTTCTCACTGAGCTACGCAACAGAGACACAGCAGAGTAGCAGCAGTGAGAGTCACCGCTGCAACAGATCCACTGGGGCCTGTCGAAGACAGCCGGTCACCGTCGACGCAACCCACACCCATCACGTGAGACCGTAGCAGAGGCCTTGCCACCGTGCTAGCAGCAGCATAGCAGCAGAGAAGCAGCAGCAGCAGCAGCGCCATAGCAGCAGCTACAGCAGCGCGTGGCGGCTGTAGCGAGTGCAGCCGCCGTCCGTAGCCACAGTGGTGGCTGCGGTAGCAGGAGCGAGCGGCGGCAGCAGCAGAGCAATAACAGTGGCAGCAATAGCAGCGCAGCAACAGCGGCGGCATCCGCGGCGGTAGCAGTAGAGTAGCAGCACCTGCAACAACAGTAGCACAACAGCAATAGCAGCGCACGGCGGCGGCAACGAGCAACAGCCACAGCGCACAGTAGCAGCAGAGTCATTACGCAGACACTGCTGCCATTGCTGTGCGCACAGCCACGTAGCTACTGCCACAAGTGACAACACACTTGCAACAGCAGCTGAGCAGAAGCTACTACGCAGCCTCCAAGCAACTTCCGCGCTGCGGCCGCGGAGCGGTAGCACGCTCGCACAGAACCGTGAGAGAAAAAAAAGGACAGAGGGAGTCGAGCCGATGTCAGCATTTTTGCTTACTGACGTCATCAGGTCGTGCTAACGTCAGCAACCACTTGCTGACGTCAGCACCATACTCATCCAAAATTTTGGCCAGACAGTCAAAAATTGCCAACGTCTCAACTCTTTGAGAAACGCTGATGCTTTTGCAATCCGACAAACCTGACCTGTCGACCCATACTGAGAGGCGACATGAACTGGTCGGACAACAAGGGGAAGGCGACAGATGATCCCTCCTCCTCCTCTTCTAGGGTCTTGAGCCCACGCTCGCACGCCATTGAGGACCTGCGGAGCCAGCAGGTTGAGATGCGTCGCCTATAGCGGGAGCAGACTGATGCCATCCGTACGTTGACTAAGCTTCTGCATGGCCAGTCCACAGTCCCACGGCAGGTTTCCGAGGGAGCTGCCGGTGTCGCGGTCTATACACAACAGTCGGCTCAGGCACCCGTTACAGGAGCTCGACCTGACCCACCACCTTCTGACCTCGTGGATGATGAGCCATTCATGCCAGGCATGGTAGACGACTCCCCGGATCATGAGATTTGAGTTCTTCAGGAGCGCCTCCGTCAGCTGCAGACGGGCACTAGATCTCCTCGAATTCCTACGGTGTGATCGTCACCCGACTATCCTCGTGACTATCCCCTTCCAGGAGTCTTCCCTGTCCCTCGTCCCCCTCGGCGTCCGGTTGCTCTCCCCACGGAGCGGCAACCCAAGGACTTTTAGACACCACCTCCACGATGCATCACTGAGGACGGCTTCGACTACTGGGAGATCCTCTTTCAGGTTTGGACTACTTCAGAGGACGTGTGGCCCTACTACCACAGCCCGTATAAGCTTACAGACCTAGCACAGGTGCTGACAACAGCCAGAGCGATACGCGGACTCCTCTATTCCATGCCACGCGAGACCGTCGCCGGCTTCTGCCCCTTCCTTGGCGAGCCCGGCACAGGCATCGGTGCCGATCCACGCGGAGGTTGGGATCTAGCCTTATCCCTTCTGGCCGCAGCGAAGCACGCCAGCCGTGCAGTACACATTCGTGCCTTCTACTCTCTCCGTCAGGGGCCTGTAGAGCCTACAGCTGATTACTGGCGACGCGCCATGCGCATCTACACGCGCCTTGGGACCTCTAGAGGCACACAGTTGTGGGCCCTCCATACGATGATGCTCGGAGTTCGCCTTCAGTATACTGACATCTTCACACAGTACAGTGACGCTATCCTCAAGCCCTTTTCAGCCACTCTGCAGCTGCTCCCTTTGGTGCATCAACTCTTCCTCCAGGTGACTTCAGCCCGTGAGGTAGCAGTGGCTCATCAGGAGACTTCCCTTGCTGCAGCAGTCATCGTATCACCACCATCATCCCTCCTGCAATCTCTTTCATCATCCTCCATCACGTCCTCATCTTCCTCCTCCCCTTTAGCCCCGCCCACACCCACTAAGACACAGGGTATTGTAGCAGCTGCTCAGGGGAAGAAGAAGGGGAAGCATGGATCAGGTCCGCAGTAGACACAACATCAGTCGTCCTCCAGTGGTAGCAGTGGACGTTCTGTTCAATGCTACAACTGTGGAGGCCTCCATTGCTACACCGAGTGCCAGCAGCTGCTCGACTGGGCGCGGATTACTCGTGGGCTCTAGGCTGCACACGCCCTCCATTCCACGTCTAGCACGTCATCCTCCCCATCCTCCGGACGCGTGACAGCCATGACTGCAGCTGTTCCCGCTTCTCCACCGGCAAGTAGCAGCGATCCGAACCCACGTGGCTGCACCATCGCTGAGCTCCGATACCTTCTGGCACTCCGCTTTCAGGGAGGTGCGAGTGTGTTGTCATCGTCGGGTGGTCCACAAACTATCAGTCCGTCCGTTCCTGTGACTCGTGACAACGCGTGTGGGGGAGCACATATTGGGTTCATGACTCTCATCTTTGTGTCCTGCGTTGTTCCTCCCCACTGACGGCTCAGTGTCCCTCTGATGTCGAGTGTTTGATTGCCCATTGTACAATAACGTCCACCAGTCGCGACTCTGGTAGCACTCGGATCATCGATTCTGGTGCCACTCATCACATGACGTGTCGTCGTAGTAATTTTGTTGTTCTCGGTCCTGTGACATCTATCCGTTCCATCCGTACAGGCTCTGGTCAGTCCTTGCCAGTCCATGGTGTTGGGGTTGTATGTTTCGTCGGTTTGTCTGGCCCCTTCTACCTTTCTGACATGTTGTTTGTGCCTGATCTTAAGCTCAGCCTACTTTCTATGCGTGCCTACACACTGATGGGTCTCTCTGTGGAGCATACAGTAGACTCAGTGACTGTGACTGCTACTGACACTCGCAGTGTTGTCCTTCGTGCCTCTATCGTACATGATCTGTATCGCGTCTCTTGTACCTCCTCCCCTTGCTCCCCTTCCTCCTCCGCTTGGGTTCTTGTCACTGGTGTTCTGTCTCCGATACACAAGCGGTTGCTTCATTGTCGTTTGTGTCACATGGAATCCGATACTATGTCAAAGCTCTTTCGGACACGCCAGCTCTCGGGCTTGATGCGGCTTCTTTCGAGAAGTCACCCAAGACCGACTGTCTCTTTTGCACTTAGGGGAAGATGCACCGATGCACCTATCCTGACTCTCGTTCCCGAGTGCTTCGGCCTCTCGAGTTAGTGCACTCGGACCTTCTCGGTCCTCTTCCGGTCGAGTCCCTATCTGATCGGGGCCACTTTGTTCTGACTTTGACTGATGACTTTACTCGGATACAGTGGGTCTACAGCCTGCGTCAGAAGAGCATCGTCGTCCTCGCGGTTCGACTCTGGCTAATGATGGCTGAGCGTCAGTCACGTCACAAGTTGCATACTTTTAGCTTGGATCGCGGCGGTGAGTTTCTGGGCGAGATGGACAGATTCTTTGCCACACGGGATTTTTCACCAAGTCTCTGCTCCTGCTACTCCTCAGCAGAACGGTGTTTCCGAGCGCTATAACCCCACCATGGAGGATGCGGTTCGCGCTATGCGGTCTGAGTGCGGTCTCCCTGAGTCCTTCGCTTTTGAGGGCTTCGCCTACATGACATGGGTCTGGAACCGCCTCCCGCACGGTCCGCTTCCGGACCATATTACACTGTATGAGCTCTGGTTTGGACATCGTGCTGACCTTCGTCTCGCTCGCGTATCGGGATCCCTGGCCTCCGTGTGGTACACCGAGGACGAGCAGGGATCCAAAATCTCACGTCGGGGCCGCTTGTGTGCCTTCGTAGGCATTTCCGCGCGGTCGAAGGCTTGGCGCTTCTGGGACCCTACTTGTCGTCACGTCATTGAGTCCCTCGACGCGCTCTTTTTTTAGTCTCTCACCTACCGTGACCTGACTTCGATCACGGCACTCTCCGCCACGCATGTTCCTACCTGTGAGGGTTCTCGGCAGATGGGAGAGACTTCTACGCCAGCGAGCACCTCTCATAAGACTGATGTGTCCATTCGAGCCCCCTTCACCTCTCGGTCTCCGACCCTTGATGACCCAGCGATAATTGCTATCGGTCTAAAGACCTCATCCGTACAGCCTGTTTCACACCCCACAGGTGTCCCTGCTTCAACTCTCGCGCCTACCTGCGTCAGCCGAGACTCCTGTTTCTGTGTCTGGTCCAGTCTTGCCTACTCCTGTACCTGTGTCTGCTGGCACTCCTACCTCTGTGTCAGGTCCAGTCTTGCGTGCTCCTTCCGTCACATTCAGCCCCGTGTCTCCCACACACGCGTCTCCTCGCACGGCATCACCGGCTGCCTTGCCTCGGCCTCCACCCATTGTGGTCATGCCTGTCCCTGAGCCTGAGGTGGGTCCCTAAAGCCCAGGTTAGTCCCGTGAGCCTGGTGGCCATCTTCGACCACTGGATTCTGGAGCTCAGCGAGCGTCGGGCCCCGCACCCAGGCACCCCTCTTGCAGCATCGCGAGTGGTGACCCCGGCACAAAGGCCCTAGGCCTGCGTGTCCGCACTGAGCTCACAGAGGTACATCCAGCGTACCCCGTAGGGTAGGATCTTGTCACTCGCGAATTCCATATCGCTTGTGATGCAGCAGCTGATCTTGTGGTCGTCAAGCCTAGCACCAAGGTGTGTGCTCTTGCCACGCAGAGATCTCCCTCTGTGGCGCCCAACCCGGGCACCCTGAGGGAAGCCCTCTCATCATAAGATTATGACGCTTGGCGAGCTGCCTGCGCGGATGAGCTTCGTGCTATCCGAGAGCATAGAGTCTACGAGCTCGTCGACCTTCCCCCTGGGAGGAAGGCTATTCAGGTCAAGTAGGTCTTTCGCAAGAAAGAAGCCAAATAGCTCACTGGAATGCTACAAGGACCGCTTGGTTATCAAGGGGTATTCTCAAATTGAGGGTGTCGATTACACTTATACTTTTATCCCTGTCGGCCGCGTAACCTCAGCCCGAGCTCTGTTTGGTGTACTGGCTCAGCATGACCGGGAACTACAACAGATGGATGTGAACAATGCGTTCCTCCATGGCTCTCTGGATGAGGATGTTTACGTGGCTCAACCACCAGGCTCTGAGGACAGTGAGAAGGTCTGGCGCTTGCGCAAGTCCTTGTACGACCTCAAGCAATTTCCGCGATGTTGGAACCGGGAGATCACTGGCACTTTGAATCGTGCGGGATATGTACAGAGCGAGGCAGATCCCTCTCTCTTCATTGAACCGACACCCGAGCGGTTCACCGCCATCCTGGTCTATGTCGATGACCTTCTGATCACGTCTCCATCCCTTAAGGCCGTGAAGGAGGCCAAGGCTGTCCTTCAGAATGCCTACAGGATGAAGGACCTCGGTCCTACATCGATGTTTCTTGGTATGGAGATCGTGCGAGAGCGCAGGCGTCGGACGCTATTGCTGCATCAGGCCCGATATGCATGAGTCGTGGGGGAGCGTTTAAGCAATCTCCTTGGTGTAGTGCCTACCGCTTCCACACCTCTTACACCCGATGGGCAGGATGCCCTGAAGGTGGATGATCCTACACAGCTGGGGGAGGCAGTGGACGTGACCTTGTACCTCTGTCTCATCAGATCTCTGATGTACCTGGCCACTACCACACGTCCTGACATTGCTTTCACTGTCAACCTCCTCGCTCAGTTCTCGCAGGCTCCTCGTGCTAGAGCCCTTCACACGGTTGTGCGAGTGGTGCGATACGTGGTCTCCACACCGTACCTCGGACTCTGCTTTCGTCGGCAGTGTTCGATGATCCTTAACGGCTACACTGACAGCGACTGCGCTTGGAGCCCAGATGGACGTAGCCGTACTGGCTACGTGTTCGTGCTCGGTGGTATCGCTCTGTCTTGGCGTAGTGTGAAGCAGGACTGCATCGCACGTAGCTCGTCGGAGGTAGAGTAGCTTTAGGCGCAGGGGGCGCTAAGGCGGTATGGCTGCAGCACCTGTTTCTTGAGCTCGGTCAGTCAGTACCCGCCATTGTGCTTCGTTGTGACAACCAGAGTGCTCTCGCCATTGCGGAGAACTCCGGTGTATTTCACGGTCGCACGAAGCACATTGCGGTTGAGCATCACTTTGTGCGTGATCTGGTGGAGCGACACGTGATCTCCGTCAAGTGGGTTGGCACTGACATGCAGCGTGCTGATTTCTTGACCAAGGCACTAGCTCGCGGAAAGTTCCTAATGGCCATTCGTTTTGTTGGGCTTCGCCCCATGCCTGAGGGTGGTTGAGTGTGGGATGTGTGTCTTTGTCTCATCTGTTTCACACTCACTCTTGTACTTGTCCCAGTGTTGCACGTGTATGGACATGCGTACCATCGGGCCATGGGGGAGTGTTGTGATTTGTGACGTTCTTGTACACTCTACTGTGACCACTCGGCCGTGTCCATACTCGTGCAGATCCCTGAGGCGGGCCCTGGTGACATCGGAGGGACGACGGGCGGCGGACTACTAGCTTGGAGCTGGCCGACTAATGTTCCAGAGCCCTGGACACTGCCGGGACTCCCTGCTGCTTTTCTGCAGCGTGCAGGAGTCTTTTCGGCGGACTGGCCATGAGCCCGATTTGCATGTTTTTGCATTGTGTGTCCACCGTATAATGATGGATGCATGCACGTGACCATTCGTAACCTCCGTCTTATGATCCTGCACGTCTAGGTTCAGACGGCGTAGCATTCTGACATGTGTGCGCAGAGTTATGACCAAAACAATGGTTTTGGGCCGGTTTTAGGACAGCTCTTGGACCGCCGCGTGCGGCACCCGCTGTGCGTCGCGGCAGGTATTTAGGCCATGGAACTGTCATTTGTTAACTCTCTATGCAAATGCTATTGAAGCATTTAGACACTTTGCCTGGTGTCCCCTAGCCAAACTATTGCCGTTGCGTGCATGACTTGTGAGTGTCGTCACCGTCTCATCAGGCACTGACGCCTGGTCAACGGAAGTGTCGCTAGGAAGCTTCCTTGCATCTTCTCAATATGTTGGGAGCGACTTGCTCACCTACGTGTGGACTTCTTAACCTAATTCTTTCGCAAGGGATCTGGTGGTTTCAGAAATTGAAACCAAACCTATTTTATAATTGTGTTAAGAAGGAACTCGGAACATTGACGAGCTAAGCTTAAAATACTTGTAGATAGGTTATCCAAAGGAATGATGAATGTTGAAACCAGTAAAATAGAAGGACAAATTGACCATAGAATCCTGTTTTTGGCTCTGTTTCGAGGTGACGGGTCGCTTGAAGACCACTAGTAGTCGAACCTGTTTGATTCCTTACCCACCGGAAGCTCAAACTTGGTTATGTTGGTTGAAGTTAAAAGTTGACATGAACGTCAAGATGGTCATTTTGACGCCTACCGATTCTGGCCGTGCATTGTTTTCTTCTTTAGCTGTTCGTTTGTGGTTTGATGCCGACGCTTGAGTTAAGACTTTGATTATGAAGGCTCTATTTTATTATGTGCTCTTCAGGTCATAAGGTGGATCAAACATGCTTTAAAGATAATGCAAAACATTTCTGGTTGCAGAAATAGATCGCCTCGCGAAAGCTCGCTATTAGGGTGGCACGGAAGGTGGAACAGTCACGTCAAGTTGGAGCTTGGTGCTGACGCAATTTAGAGGCAGATTAATCCTATGGTCATAGTGGACTGTCACATATATAATGTGTAGCTTTTGAATGTAGGCGCTCGACATGCCCTAATGTCTACATTATTGCCGTGTATATTGGCGCCTGATCAGGTCATCGCCTCGGACAAGTTTGCCCAAAATAGAATCGTTGAAGATTTTCTGAGATGATAGTACTTCATTTCACGACTTATATGCCAGGTGCGAGTGCCAGGCTGTTTCTGCGACGAGGTTCCTCCTCGGACTTATCGGCGGTTGGTCGTAAAGAAAGAACACGGAAAGGCTAGTTCGCCCTGTACGAAGGACCTTTTTTCCTACGAGACGTTGAATTCCCCGTTGATGTTTCCGATGAAAGCAATAGGACTTCCTGAATTCGATGTGAGAAGTCCGCGCAAGTGCAAGTAGTACCTCTGACAGGGCAGATAGAAACTATTGAAAAGCCGTCCTTGAATCTCGAAGTTGCCTCCTTCACTTGGTCTAAAACCTCACATCATTCGAGAATTTAAGCCAGAAAGCCAGGACGAGTCAAAGGTTTCAGTTTTGTCGTCGGACTCCAAGTACCGTTGGTTCGAGCAGATGGATGCGTCAGTTCTGGAGTTTCTACCCAGCGAACCAATTAGTTCTATGACACATTGGTTTGGTTATGGCGTTTCGCCCTGATATCTACGGGAAGTGCGACGATTCCAACGCTGTGCCAGTGAGGCGTCCCAGACACGGCACCCCGATGTGTCTGCTGCGTCGGCTTGCGGTGACTCCCTGCAGCAGTAGCCTGGCCCGTCCCTAACCCCAATCCGAGGCGAAGTTCATCGCGTCAGGGCTCAATGGCCGCGACCGCAGCAGCAGAGCAAACCGTTTGGCCTCAGCTGACCGACCGGTGCGCTGGCGACGGGGGGGTAGGCCGAACGATTCAGCTCCCGTTTGCGGAGCGACGAAACCCTCGCTGGCCAAACTGTGCCTGCCTCGGGTTACGGGCTTCTCCCCATAAGAAAGTGCCCCGATCACTATGTCAAAGGTGTCACCGTCCTCTTGTCAATCGGTATCCATTCGCCTCCCGTCACTTTCGAGTCCGACTCCTGCGCGCCTTCGTGTTATCCCTCCCCTGTCAAGATGCAGATCTTCGTCAAGACCCTCACTGGCAAGACCATCACTCTCGAAGTCGAGAGCAGCGACACCATCGACAACGTGAAGGCCAAGATCCAGGACAAGGAGGGCATCCCTCCCGACCAGCAGCGTCTGATCTTTGCTGGCAAACAACTGGAGGATGGCCGCACCTTGGCCGACTACAACATTCAGAAGGAGTCAACTCTCCACCTGGTTCTTCGTCTCCGCGGCGGCATGCAGATCTTCGTCAAGACTCTGACCGGAAAGACCATCACCCTTGAGGTGGAGAGCAGCGACACCATCGATAACGTGAAGGCTAAGATCCAGGATAAGGAGGGTATCCCACCGGATCAGCAGCGCCTCATTTTCGCTGGCAAGCAATTGGAGGACGGGCGCACCTTGGCGGACTACAACATCCAGAAGGAGTCTACCCTTCATCTTGTTCTCCGCCTTCGTGGTGGCATGCAGATTTTCGTTAAGACTCTCACTGGCAAGACGATCACGCTTGAGGTCGAGAGCAGCGACACCATCGACAACGTGAAGGCGAAGATTCAGGATAAGGAGGGTATCCCCCCTGACCAGCAGCGCCTTATCTTCGCGGGCAAGCAGCTGGAGGACGGACGTACTCTCGCGGACTACAACATTCAGAAGGAGTCCACGCTTCATCTTGTTCTCCGTCTCCGGGGCGGCATGCAGATTTTCGTGAAGACCCTGACTGGTAAGACGATCACGCTCGAGGTTGAGAGCAGCGACACCATTGACAATGTGAAGGCTAAAATCCAGGACAAGGAGGGCATTCCACCTGACCAGCAACGTCTCATCTTCGCTGGGAAGCAGCTGGAGGATGGTCGGACCCTGGCAGACTACAACATCCAGAAGGAGTCTACCCTTCATCTCGTCCTCCGTCTCCGCGGCGGCATGCAAATCTTCGTGAAGACCCTGACTGGCAAGACGATCACCCTCGAAGTGGAGAGCAGTGACACTATTGACAACGTCAAGGCCAAGATTCAGGACAAGGAGGGCATCCCACCCGATCAGCAGCGTCTGATTTTCGCCGGCAAGCAGCTGGAGGATGGTCGCACCCTGGCAGACTACAACATCCAGAAGGAGTCTACCCTTCACCTTGTCCTCCGTCTTCGTGGTGGTATGCAGATCTTCGTGAAGACCCTCACCGGGAAGACAATCACCCTGGAGGTTGAAAGCAGCGACACCATTGACAATGTTAAAGCCAAAATTCAGGATAAGGAGGGCATCCCTCCTGACCAGCAGCGTCTGATCTTCGCCGGCAAGCAGCTGGAAGATGGTCGTACGCTTGCTGACTACAACATCCAGAAGGAGTCTACGCTGCACCTGGTTCTGCGCCTTCGTGGTGGCATGTGAATGGACGTGATGCAATCTGTGACGCCGTTAACATGTGGATAGTTCTGTGAATACTGCTGACTTGTAAAAACTTACCATCAACCGTGGTCTCCACTCTTATCATACACACAGTGTTCATCTTTCCATGTAACTATGACCTCTCTTATGACACACACCAGCGTGAACTTTGCTGGACGGTCTAGTTAGCAATGTTCATGAGCGCAGACTAACTTGGTTATAACCCTTAGTCGAACAGCTGGCACATATCACATTCAAAACTACTTTGAACACATCTTTGTCTTCACTGTGGGTTGAGTATGTTCAGGGCACAATACACGCAACATTATACTACGAACAGTAAAATCTGCACAGTAACTAAACCTTGCCACGAAAACCTAGGAAGGGACATTGATCAAATGTGCCCCATGGTGTATACTACACTCGTACAACCACACTAGCGAGACGGAACACCAGAAAATCTTCCTCTCCACAACACTGAAACCCAGAAATAGTTACTTCACTCAGTTTTTCCCTTGCCAATATGAGAAATTCTCTAGCTCCCATCTGCTCAGTTATGTTGTGTCCACAAATTTTCACTACATGTGACCATCCACCTGAGCGAGAAATGAAAAACTAGGAATAGTTTGCAAATCATCAGTGGCCAAACATCTTTTACACGTGCGGGAGGTTGCCGCTGTGGAAGTCAGCACTTGCAAATCTGCTAGGGTTCCTGGCGATGGTGGAGTGCTGAGCACCATCATTTTCTTTTACATGCCTTTACTAGATCAAATGATAATTTGGTTTACTACAGCGATGAAACCAGAGGAGAGAAAACTGTTCGCAAATAATTTTGGTATGATGAGAACTCTGCAAGGAAGCAGCCAGGAACTCATTTCCCTGTCACGACACACGTGAAGCTCAAGTGAAAAGTACATCGTGCCATAGTGAAGACCTGAGCAGTTATGTGAAGGCAGTGAACTCCAGAACATAATTGCTGGAGACAATACACAAGCTGCAAAAACTAGTCTAAGGTGGTCTCGAAGAAGGGCCAACTGTTGACTGTCAGTTCCGCAGAACCTGATCTCTCACTCGTGTCGTGGCCAGAAGACCCTGCAAACACAAGAGGTGAAAAGAAGAGAAAAGGCCAGTACATGAGCACAGTGGACAGCATGACAACTAAGAATACTCCAATAAAAACACTCAGTTTTTGGTGGACCCCGTCTCAGAGAACGGAAAACGGACATAAACCCTGTCACAGGCAAAAGGGGAGGGCCTAACTTCAGATGAGTGGTTGTTGTCAAGTGACATGGTGAGCACGGGGACGGAAGGTCAACAACCGTGTGGAAAGCTTCTACTGCAGCCACACAATGAATTGCAATGTGACGACAGCAGCAACTTCAAATGATTTTGCACGGTCGGTAATGTCCCACGTGACCCTATGGCAAGCATGTCGTTCCCGCCGGAAGAGCAGCCACTGGGAGAAGTGTGATGGGGAGGGCNTTACGACTTATCCTGGGTGTATGGCTTGCTTCTGCAAGCAACCGCTGGCCTTGACTGCCTCAAGTAACTTCAAATGGGGGGGGGGGGGGGGGGGGGGGGGGGGGGGGGAGCTGCCACCTGATAGTGTTTTGGTAGACGACGTCCGCAATGGCCGCCATGTTGGCTGTCTCTCCCCGAGAGCCGCAGACCACCTCCAGCACTTGCCTGCAAAATGTGGAACTTGGCGCTTGAACCACATGTCACAAGTCCGCTACCCGACACAGAGAGGGGTCAAGTCCCCGCACATATCGACGGCTGTGGCTGCTGCGATCGCAGTTATGAGGCGTACACAGCTGCGAGAGGATCAAAGCTGTGAGAGGATCACAGGTGCGATGTTGAACTGGCTCCGTTCGGAATACAACATGCCACGACACGGCATGGCACGGCACGGCACGGCGCAGCGCGGTACGGCGCGGCACGGCACAGCATGGCATGGCACAGCACGGCATGGCACGGAACGGCCCGCACGCCACGGCACGGCACGGCATGGCACGTCACGGTATGGCCCGGCTCAGTACGGCACGGCAAGGTATGGCACTGCACAGCACAACACAAGGAAACACCGCACAAGGCAGCGCAACATAACATGACGTGATGCAACGCGGCGCGACGCAATGCAACACATTGCAACACAATGCAACGGGACACATCGCGACACAACACATCACAGCACATCACAGCACAGCACAGCGCAGCGCAATGCAACACAGGCCGTGCCGATAAGATGAACAAGTCGAACTTGGGCACGACGTGCGTGCGTGTGCTCTGCTACGTACCGGATTGCGCAAGGCTCGTTGCGGCCCTTCACCATGCACGTTGGATCGTGAGCCTCCTTCCGCTTCGAAGGCCATCGTGCAGACACCTCCCCAGTTCCACCTCCACCTCCACCTCCTCCCTTGCCCTTGCCCCCCTTTCCTCCCTTCCCCTTCCCCGCGGCCTTGACATCCCCCTCCACCCCTCCCCCTTGGCTGCTGCTGCTGCCGCCGCCCGTGCTGGTGGTGGCAGAAGCGGCGGAGGGCGGGAGCAGGAAGGCGGCTCCAGCGTGCGAAGCGCGCACTTCGCAGTAAGGGCAGTCGGTCTCGAGCATGAGGCGCGNCGGAGGTATGCCGTTCACCACGGAAAGATTTTCCTCCGTTTTCAGCGAACAACCGTTCACCCCTGCAAGGGAGAGGAGGAAGTCAGGGGGAGGCGGGGAGGGAACAAAGAGGAGAGCAAGTGCAGCTCCATCCTCGAGCGTGACAACAGGGAAAAGGGGCTTATTCAACTTCTGACACAGCCGAGGTGTGCAACTCGTGCCATCTACAGCCTGAGATCGAGCTTCCTTCAACCCCTCCCCACCTGCGGCTCGCAGTGGGAACGACAACACGAGGGTTGAGGAGAGTTGTGTGGCACAGCTACTCAGTGCGGGCGCATGGCAGACACTGTTTCTGGATAGTGCATGCCCAGGTCAGGTCTGAGTGCAGCACTAGCTCGCAACTGGCAGAGCAGGCACAGACACAGGTGGGAAATGTCTGTTAGTAGACTCAGAACAGTTGTGGCACACGCACAAAAACAGTTTCCTCCCCCCTCCCCCA
>SZWC01008979.1:25560-41921 GCA_023375785.1 Penium margaritaceum | reverse complement strand
ACGCACGCACGCACGCACGCACGCACGCACGCACGCACGCACACACACACACACACACACACACACACACACACACACACACACACAGAGACACACACCAATGAACCGAATGCCGTCGTCCTCGCTGGCTGCCACACCCGTGATTGCTGCTTCTGCCATGTGCCTTGCTGTGCTAGCAGTAGCGACACCACCACCACCGCTGCCACAGACACCGACACCACCACCAACACCACCAGCACCAACAGCACAGGTGGACATAACCCTTCTCCCCTGCCTGGAAGTTTCCTCTGCTGCTGCTGCCCTGCCGAGCCCTCCCCTCGTCTCGACAGGGTCCTGATGTTGTGACTTGGATAGAAACGCCAATGGCAGTTCCTGGCGACCAGAGAGAGCAGAGGATTCACATGGAAGCCGACCCTGACGTGTCGTCACCCTCGGGGCCCTGGGGACGTAGGGATGGGGAGGAGGCAGGTGGAAGAATGAGAGGGAGATGGAGAGGGGGCATGGAGGCGAGGGAGGGACAAAAGTGGTGGATGGCCGCAGCAGTGAGGAAGTGGAAGAGGAGGGGGAACGAGAAGAGGAGAGGGGATGCGGAAAGGGAAAGGAAGTAGGGAAGCGGAGGGATTGCAGGCGGGGGTTCCCAGGAGGATGAGCCAGACGCTTCAATGCGTTGGAATAACAGTGCGGCGGCATTTGCCTCGGAAGGAAGACAAAGGTGTGCTGGTAGAAGTGAGAAAGGATTTCGGAGGGAAGGGTAACAGGGGAAGAGGGGAGGTGTGTACCTTGAGCACTACCCTAGGCACAAAACAACCCCGACGCATGAATATCTACAAAAACCTCCTCCAACAAAGCCTCAAACCAGTAGCCTACCCAGACAAATGGCTAGAAGAGGCGGGAGTCTTGGTCTCGCCCAAAACAACCTCGTCCATCATCAAAGCAGACATTCTTCCATCAAAAGTCAAAGACAAACTCCTACGGATACTACTCTTTTGCATCCAAGTACGGGAGAGAATCAAGTTCTTCCCACCTCCATTCGTGAACATATGTCCTCTGTGTAACATTTTCTGAGAAACAATCCTACACGCATTCCACACCTGCGAGAGAATACAACAAACGATGCAAAAATTACAACAGTGCCTTTTCCTCATGTGCAACATCCGGTCACCGCACCCCTTCGTCTTTACAAGTGACAACCCTAGGTTTCCCATATGGCAACTCCTGCAAGCTACAGTTTTCACAGAATTATGGTCCTACATATGTCATATATCACTTGAGAATCACAAAAGCTTCCAAAACCCAACAGCATACCTATCCTCGCCCATCTCAACGACCTTCGTCGCCAATCTAAACACTCACATCTCCTCTCTACACAAATCCTGCAAAACAAAACCCCTCCGGAAACTGCTTCACTCACTCACATCACAACCACAAATAGCGAAGATAGACACTAAACTCTCCCCACCTGTAGCTGTCCTCCACCCACATCTAACCCGCATCTGGAACAACAAACCTAACCACATGGGGGGCTGGGTATTTCAGGGACTTGTCTAAAAAACATCCCCTGAACCCCCTTTTCACTTGGTTAAGACCAGTGGGATAGATACCTTTGCGGGTGGACGTTTAGTGGATGACCATTCTTCTCAAGAGTGGAAGTCTCACATAACCCTACGGTTTCTCAACCGACGGGTACCTACGTTGGTATAACCTTGGTTATAAGGGGCGCACCTCAGCTATAAGCCCCCACTGTAATGGTGCCAGCAAAAGGGTGACCACCTCCAAGGAGTGTCTATTGCCGCAAAAAAAAAAAAAAAAAACCTTGAGCACTACCCACAACTACACGAGGCGGGGAGAGTACGACGGATATAAGCATAGGGCAGTTAGACTCCAATTCACCACCATTCCGGCCGACCCATCAAACCCTGCCCCTCTTAAGAGGCGATGTACTCAGCTAACCCCCATGGCTGAAGCATGCTCATAATGCCACGTTCCAATAAGACTTTTCGTATTTTTCACTTATCTATCCCATTTTAGCGGGATATTGACTTCTATTCACTACGAATACCTCATTCAGTCAATGATTTCATCGATACGCATTCACCAGCCATTTGTGCAATTTTGTCGTCTTTCTATGACCTTCACTCAATTTCATCCACACGAGTGGCAATAGTCTCTGCCCCTTGTGTTGCAAGACATGCACTTTGCCTCAATGGCACGACCCGACGCTAACCAAGCGTAAAATCAGACTTTTGCATTTGAGATTTCAAATTTGTTTAAATTCAGAGAAACAAATTGCATCGACTGAGCTGTGATATTCAAAGAAATTATATTCCGTAGGACGAATCGAGTCATGGAAATTAAGTCGCGTAATTGGTCCTTCACAAGAAGTTTTTTCGCTTTTATTCTATGAAATACATGAAAATAGGCCTCGCGCTTTGGCTAAAGTGAAGGATAAAGGCTTCACTGATCGCGCATTTATGCCCAAAGCTTGCAAACCGGGTTGGCTCGTTCACTAGCAATTTTGAGACGCTGGCAAATTTTGTTCATGTCCGTGCCAGCCCGTGAAGCCGATGTGGCTGGCGAGAGAGATGGTTGGGTATAGAAAAATTCATAAAGGAACGCGTCATGCGTTTTTGTTGAGGCAAGCGGAACGCAGATGGCTCATAGGGATGAGGTGTGGAGTAGAAGATGATTCAAGGGATTTGGACACAAGGATAATTTATGTTTAGCAGTAAGTGTACTTTGATAACAAGTGTCAAACATGTTGAGCACATGCATACAAGAAAAAGACACAACAATAAGGCATTTGGTGGGTCTTGGGCATTCGCGTTGAGAAATGCATGCAATACTGCATTGTGAGTGGTCACTTTGAGATGCTTGGCCAAGAAGTCTGGGGTTTTTGAAAAAACCGGGGTGCGACTTCACATAAAGCCTATCCCAGTCAAGAAGTTAACCAAACAACATTGAAACACCACTACGATTCATGAAACCTCCTTTTTTCCATTCTAGAAAAGAAGTGGAATGTGTTTGAGCCTTCATTATCAGGACATCGGAGGTCCGAGCAGGTGGCCAAAATGCCCTCGGTCAATCAATGTAAGAGTTTTGAGGTTAACCCACTAAAGACCACAAATGTAAGGAGATACATGCCCACTTGTAGGTTTTAGGGGCTCGTATATGCCTTGAACGTAACACTTTCCCCCCTTTTAGCTGCAACGTCTTGGTGCGTTAGCAAACAAAAGCCAGTGATGCCTATAATGGCCGTTTATTAGACAATCAACATCTCGAAGGGTATCGTATGGCTCCTACCTATTTTATGTAGAGTAGTAGCCATGCAAACTAGCAAGATAACAAGTGTTCCTTCCATAATGTGCATGGACAAGGATGTCTAGAATCATGTACATCGTGTCCCCGCCCACTTGGATTGGAGGTGGAGGGGTTACATCTCTCCCGGACAATCAAGCACTAGTAGGATCCTACTAATGCTTGATCTTGCTGACATGGGAAACGAGATGGACCACCATGGTTTTGGGTATAGAAAGGCTAGTAACGTCTTGGGTTTGCACTCATGTGATTTCAAACGGTCTGAACCATCAGTTTGAAGTTTTACGAAGTCTTGTCCACGCATCTTGATGTTTGTTGAGCTGGGTGTGATGCGGTCATTTGTATTGAATATGTAGTTGCTTCATTGCTGCTCGTGTCCATACCGTTCTTTGGTGTATCTCCTCCCAAGAGTTAGAGAAATATGGGGTTTCACCCATTGGGGTAGAAATTTTCAAATGCCATGCATGTATGGCAATTAGTAACTTTGTTGCCTAATAAATTCCCTTTGGCCCACATAATTGACAAAGAAATTGTTTGAGTATTGGTTTGCCTGTCAACTGGAAAGGCTAACCAATAGCTAATAGCTTTGATAATAGTTAGATCCAACTGTTGTAATGCATCATTAATATGCACATTAAACGAGTACATAAGTCATATCCATCACAAATCATGGTACGTGGCACGGTATGTAACCGAAATGAAGTGTGACATTTTTAAGAGTCTTTTCACCACCGTGGATGGTGGTATAGCCCTCCGAAGTGACATGTAGTCTTGTCACAATGTCCATGCTCATGTTGACCATGGCTGCGTTAGAATAGAAATAGGTTGGATTAGTCTTGGTGGTCACATACGACGAAGTTATATTCATTGAAAAGTGTCACACGTTTTGTGAAATGATTCCATGTTGGCAACCATGCAAACCCATTACTAGAACTTAGCCAACTTCTTAAACATCTTATCCTTGCCGAATTTTTTATCTGGTCCGGTGTCGTGGCACTCTTGTAATAGCAACTCCTCGTTTAGTGACACGACGACATTGCAAGTGAATCACCATTGTTGTAGAGGTTGTCGAACCATAACTTGGTTTTTTTTTACCGTAAAAATTGATCAGAACCTTTCATTAACGACTTCGCAAGATACGGGTCATGTTCAACGAGGAACATGCTTTTGACCATGACATTTAATTATGAACTTAGAGCATTTGCCAACATTAGTTTTCTTCTCATCATTACTCGATGTCGTGGTCTAAGTTGGACAAGAGGAACTCAAACCATCAAGCTTGTTGGCGGCTTAGATTTATTTCTGTCTTGAAACACTTGATTGCGTGGTGGTTGGTCCAAATGAGGGATGCAAACTTGTTCAGAATGGCTACAAAGGTGTCAAGTGTCCAGGCGAATAAGGTTGGCATGGTCATATTTGCCGTTTTGATCTCCTCTACTTCCATTATCACCACGTGGAGGAGGACGCTTTTGGTGCCTATCACATTTAACATTGTCTAGCGATAATGGTTGCATGATTCATGTTTTAATTGCAATAAATTTCTGTAATGCTTCCTCCTTTTTTGCTTCTTGTAACTATTCTTGAATATTAATTCGCTCGATTAGAGGCAAGTGTTATGTTTTTTTCCATTTATGCTGACATAGACTACACAAATCTTATACTGTACGTGAGAACTGTACGGACAGAGGAAAACTCACTTGATGATTGTTTTGTTCTCGATCATTTGGCAAGTTCGTTACATTGTTATGTGTTGTAGATCTTTAACTTGAAGTCTGATTAGCTTACAAAGTTCACAAATGTGCATTCGTGTATGAACAATTTCTCCTTCAAACACTCATAGTTCAACATGAAAACCTAGCTTTTGAACCATATCATTGCTTGAAGAATTAGGAGAAGCTCCTCCATCCAATATTGCTAGTACTATTTGAAAACTTTTAAAATCCCTCGATTGTATTCGTTGAAGTATGACCAGTTGATCATTCTTGTGCCCCTCGTCAAACTTTGTTACATAAGGATCCCCTTCCATGACAATGTGAGCCATTCAAATGGGTAGTTGGTTGGCATAGTTTTTTTTCTCAACTAGAATGAAGGTTTGCTTCACTCCTACCCTTTGTCTTTTCTCAACGCCTCATGTTTTCTCCACAACTTCCCTCCCTTTTGTTGGCCTTCCCTTACCATATCTAATGATTGCATGAGATGTGCTCCAACTTTTTACAAGTCCAACACAATTGTTTATTGTGTTAATCAACAACATAAATCTCCACGAGGGATGAGGTTTACGTTGATTATGACTTCTACCCGCCACAATACGGATTGTGGCCTCAGGATTGTTGGCCATTGGACCCCTCCATTTGAGTATCATGGTCAGGATTGTCAATGCGATCAGTAGTCATAATCACTTACAGAAGGTTTTCTTTTGGTGATGCCAAATATGGTGATTTCTTGCTTGATGTTGTGCTTGAGGTCGTTGAGGTTTTTCGGGGCCAATGTCAGTGCCCACAACGATTTCGTAAAATCACCACTTGCATTATGCCATCCTAGACTACAAATGCAAGCTTTAAACATTTTACCATGTGTTACACTTCTTGTTAACTTTTCTAAAATGTGAAAGTATAGCACATGCAAATTCCATCAGATTTTTGGTAAATTCAATGAATTTTGCCATGTCACATTGATCTACTAAAGAGGGAACGACTCCAGCCTATCACAAAAGTTTTAACCTTGATGGGTGAAAGCACACTTGGACACAAGATTCAGCACACACAATTAGCTAGCATATACTTATACACATACGTCACATAGAGAAGTATGTACAAGGATCTGAATCCACACAACTCACTCACGTTAAGTCTGGAAACCAGACGCAAAGTAGTAGTTTGTGTTGTAGTTGTACAAGCTGAGTAGCGCACCAAGTGCTGGAGACATGGCTTGGGTGTAGCTTGAACCATAGGGCGTCTGCCCTGGATCCCTTCTCACTGAGGAACCTTAATGACAATGTATGCTTTACACTATACAATGTCCAAGTGTTGGAGGCAGCACTTGGAGATGTGGAGCTGGGAGTGTCTGTGGACGGCTGCTAAGGTTGACAACTGAAGGCATATTGAGTGAGTGACTTGGTGGTCCTTGAAGTAGTCTTGAGGTAGGTCCCACTTTGAATGCTCCTAACGGGGAGGTCACGAGGAGTTGCACAACCTCTTGGGGTGGTTGCATAACCACCCGGGTGGTTACATAACCACTTGGGTGGTTGCATAACCTCCTGAATAGTTGCACAACCCTCGAAACCAGCTGAAGGGCATATGGAAGATGAAGAGTCACTAGGAAGCTAAATGACCATGGGCATCTGAAGGGTCACAGGCTGCCAGTGAGTAGCACTTTTCTCTCTCTTGTGAGGACATGAACTTCAAACCAAAGAAAGAAATCCCTTTAGGATTTTTAGGCCCTTTTAAGGAGAACCCGGCCATTGAGATTGGTAAATCTCAACAACCCCCTCAATCCAAGATGGTTGGGAAAGTGAGAGGCGGAGGAATCGATGATCTTCATTCTTGGTGAGCAAGAAAAGGTTGTTAAGGTGGAGGTCGTTGTGGGAAGGCGAGATGGACGAGGTGAGGAGAGTTGGTCGGGAGGACAGTAGTATGAGGTTCAGAACGCCTTGATTGGACATGGTGGAGGACTGTCCCACTCGACAAATGCTCCAAAAGAGGTGGAGTTGGTGCTGTTTAGGTCTTTGGCATAAGAAGGGTCAATTTTGGAGGAGGGGGGAAATTCTGAAGTCGTTCCCGAAAACGAAGCAACATTTGTATCCAAACCATAATGTTGCGTAGCGCATGGTGAGGGCTTTGAAATTGGTGTCTTGCACTTTCTAGCGACATGCGCTGGAAGCTGCAAAACGAATTGGGAGGACAAAACAGGTCCTTCCCCACTCTCTCGCTTTGCAACTTGAGTGGATGTTACGATCCTAGGACTATCCGTTGGAACTGCGAAGTTCGTAGTTTTAGCAAAAACTACGAGGGGGTTTGCGCGATGGTCGAGCGTCGTCACGACCACCTGCGAGCCACCCGGCGGTCGCGAGCCACCTGTCGGTTGATCGGGGCCATCGATCGCGGGCAGGCGAGTCTGCAAGCGGCCGCTCATGGCCGTTGGGTTCGTCATCGATTTTCCTGGGTGGATTGTGCGATCCGCCCCACCAGTTGGAGAGTCCTTGACCGTGTCAAGAGCGAGTTCGACAAAATTTCCACACTCGTTTGCCGGTGATGTTACCAGAAATACCAAAAGTGGTTTCTCTAAAGGTGAAACATCGCTAATGAGGTGGAAAACTGCCTCAAGCAGTTTTTTTTTTCTGTCTTTTGGTAGGAGGCAGTTGGGGGTTTGTAGTGACCTCCAAACGAGCAAGCATAGGAGTGCCCCCTTTGACTTGTGAGACACCAAGAGACTCAGTAGGAGATCTCAACTCTACCATAAATGCCAAAAGTGGGGCTCAGTTGTCTTGTCTCCCCACAACACCATTTTCAGCCGTGATATCCACTTTTGCATATTGAATTCCCATGGTGAGGTGTTCAGGCGCTTATGTCGTGTCACAATGGGACACTCAATATTCTTCAAGGATGAAGCGGGTGATTCCTCTAATGAGGGGTCTCGTGATCGTGCATGACTCAAGATTCCAAGTTTGGAGGAAGCGATGTGCTCACGAGCTCGTCCAAAGTATGAGTTTGGGATCCCAAAGGCAGCATACGGGGCGCCTCGCGCGTACATGAACAGTGTAGTGCAGGTGAGTGGTCCTCCATAAAGCTCGCTTTGTCAGATGTAGAGAGTGTGTTTTTATTTGGTGACGCTTTACGTGAGAAATTCTGTGACTTGCTTTTCTCCTCGAATGAAGAGAAGATTGACGGTATCGTTGAGGACTTTGGAACGAATCCAGTGTCCCTTGATGCTGATGTGTTTGTTGAGATCGTTGAACTGTGTTGAGTTGGCAAGGCTAATTGTAGACTAGTTTTCCAGGAACAAGGACGTAGGTTCCTTTTTTAGAAAACCAACCTCTGTGGCACAAGGTTTCCAAGATAGGTGACTTCTTACGACACTTTTGTGGCAACCACGTACTCTGCCTCGGTGTTGCTCAGTGTGACATGTGTCTGTTTCTTGCTGGACCAAGAGATTACTGTGCCTCCAAGGAGGCAAATGTAGCCTGTAATGACACAACAATTGTCAGGTTGTCCACCAAAGTCGGCTTGACTATAGCACTACAACTATAGAGAAGTATTGGTGCCGTAAACAAGCTGCAACATAGATGTTGCTTTGAAGTATCATAGCGCATGAGTAAGCTCCTTGCACGTTTTCTGGAGACGAGTCTTATTGTAGGAAGCTAGACATCCAACTACAAACTATACATCGGGTCGAGTACAACTTGTTGCGTGCATGAGGGATTCGACGTGCAAACGATAGGCTATTTTATCCAGAGCACCTTGATGACGTTGTTGTGATGGAAGTGGTTGGAGTGAGAGTGGAGTGTCGTAGAAGTTGTCAGCAATGTTGAAACGTTTCACAATTCTTCGACGTACGTCTGTTGCTCAAGATTGATGGTGCATGCTTAGCGATTGTCACCGATGTTCATGCTGAGGTAGAAGCTCACGTTTGGCATGGCTTTGATGTTTATTGCTGTTGTCATTGCATTTTCTGTTGCTAGTGTAAGGTATTTGCTGTATCCAATGATAAGGTTATTGTCGACGTAGATGAGGCATAAGAGTCTGGTGATGATGTGAATGAGTCTTGATGCAGAAAAAAGGCATTCGTCAAAGGATGATGCTGTGAAGTTGAGGTTGTCAAGGATATTCCATAGTTTTTGGTACCAGAGGAGGGGACTTTGTTTCAGCTGGTGGAGGATTTTGACAAGCTTGCAAACTCGCATAGTACCATGATCATATCCCTGTGGCTGCTTCATGTACATTGTTGTGTCTATTTCTCTGTTGAGAAATGCATTGTTAACGTCGAGCTGCAGAATCTCTCAATCATTCACTGTTGCGAGGGAGAGCATCATTTGCATTGTAGTGTAGCGGCTCACTGGAGAGTAGGTGTCAAAGAGGTCCTTCCCGGGTATTTGTGTGAAGCCTTTTGTAACAAGACGAGCTTTGAACTTGTCAAGGCTGCCATTTGCTTTGGTCTTCACATGAAAGACCCATTTTACTCCAACAATCCACTGCCTTAGACAACGTATGACAAGTTCCCATGTTCCTTGGGTGATGAAACTGTTATACTAAGCGTTAAGTGCCTGCCTCCAACTTGATGCGTGAGGGCCGGATAGGGCTTCAGTGATGTTGGAAGATTTCAGAGGTAGGACGTTCGCCGTTGTAAAAACGGCAAGAGTGTTTGTAAGAAAACATGCATGAAAAGTGTCAACCTCTTGATGGATGGTGCAGGCCGTAAGAGATGTTGCTGGTGCTGTTATGTCGATGTTTCCGAGTTGTTGCTGCAGGAGATTCTGGAATTACCCAAGCTCCGAATCGTGCTGGACGGTGAAGGATTCTCGGAGCTTCCTTCCATTGGTCCGATTCTTGGCCTTCTGAAAAAGAGGAGTCTCTACTCGTTTGTCTCCTTCATCAGGTTGTTTTTCAAGTGCGAGACGATGGCTTTCACCGTGCATCGCGATGGTTTATGTCACCTCCACTTCCTTATCATGTGGCAGTTACATCTCCGTCTTGATGATTTCTTGCTTCTCCATCTCTATAAGGAATTTCTTTTTATGCTTAGTTGTTGTCTCTGATGTCCCTGCTTTTGTCTGTGTCCATGTCTTGTAGGTGATATTCTCGTAGAAGACGGCATCACGACTATTGATGTAGTGGTGGGTTGTGATGTCGTAGAAGACCCATGCCTTTTTGCGTTTCGCTCTGACCTATGTAGATCCCCCATGCAACCTTGTTATCAAGCTTACGTCGCCGTTCTTTAGGAACGTGGTGGAGTGCCATGTGTCGAAGATATGAAGACTGCTGATGTCAGGCCTTTTGTTATGCTACACTGCGTATGGACTTGTTGTTGGAAGACTCGCTGTTGGTAGTCGTTTTTTGACCCACCTTGCTTGTTGGGGTGCTGCTGGCCACCACGAAATCTTAAAGCTGTGCTAAGAGTAGCATGGCTTTCAGCATCTCCTCGAGCATACCATTGTAGTATTCTGCCACTCCTTTTTGCTACGGAGTATGGGGTGTTGATTTTTGTTGTTTGATGCCTTGCTCCTTGAGGAGAGCGACAAAGTCATTGCTGGTGAACTCACCAGCGTTACTTGAGAAAAGAATGTAGAGCTTGGTCATGGCTTCGCGTTCTAGTTGTGGAAACCACTTGCAGAAGGTTTCAAGGAATGTATCGCGGCTGATGAGAGGATATGTCCAAATGTACTTGGTGGCATCGTTGACGAAGACCACAAAGTACTTGTATCCAGTTGTGGATTCAGCAAAGGGTCCGTAGATGTCCATATGGACCAAGTGTAACTTGTCTGAAATGTCTTTTTTTTTTGCTGGATTAAAGGATTGGTGCACCAACTTTGACTTGACACAAGGTTCACAGGAGTGACCTTGATCATCCTTGACGATGGTGAGGCCATCGACGAGTTTATTCGAGAGAAGTAGTTGGAGCTCCTGATTGTTGATATGTCCAAGGCAAAGATGCCAACATTCTAGTGTTGCCAAATTTTGTGGAGAGAGGCTGACAACTGCTGCAATTGTCTGTTGGAGACTACGAGGGTAAAGCTGAAGTCTGATCATGCCATTGCTTTGCAATTCTCCCTTTATAATGAGCTCTTCTATGACAGTGCTGACGAAGAGCTCCATGTCTTTTAAGGTGAAGCGTAGTCCCTTCATCATCAGTTTGTCCATGGAGATGAGGTTCACGGAGATGTCACGGACGTAGAGCACATTACTGATGTTGACCTCGATGTTGTTGTGTGCATGAGCTTTGAGATTGCCGATGCCATTGATAGGCAGGTCTGTCATGTTCTCCACCATCACCATAGAAATTTTTGGGTACGACCTGCGGTTGTGTAGGGTGAAGGCGTCCTAGGTGATGTTTTTGTTCCTTCTTCTCTCCAAGTAAAGGATATCTGAGTGTCGTAGAAGATGCTTCTTTCCAGTTGTAGAAAGGTTTACATAGCAGGAGAAACCATATTTCTGTCCTATTTCATCTGCTGCCTCATTGGTGTTGTTAGGATTATCTTCACCTTCTGCTTCTCTGTCTGCTACTCGTCCTTGCTTATGACTTGGAGAGCTTGTTGTTTCTTGATCGGTGCCCCTTGTTGACACGATATAGGCCTTGATGGTTTGATGCCTTCTCTTTCCTGTTGATGTCGTTGTCGCATCCAGCAATCTTTCTCAATGTGTCCTATTCTATTGTAATATTTGCACGTGATTGCAAGATGTTACCCTGAGTTCTGGGGTCCGGAGATGAGGGATGAAATGTTCGGTGACGTTCGTTGGGGAAATGATGATGACATCCTTCTTTGGCTCGGGGTGGACGATGGTGAATATGATGGGAACGAGCTCTCAGTGGAATACAAATTGTCCTTCATTTGTGAGGACATCTTAGAGCCATGGTGAGCAAGGTTAATGAGTGCTTGCTCATGGTGTTGTTCTAGCTACTTGTCATGTTATTCCTAAAGTAACATCATGTAGACAAAGTTTTTGCTGAGGACATGAGGCTGTGTATAGTGGAGTATGCCCTTCACACCTCTCCATTCGTCACCAAGGCCATTCATGATGTAGGATAGAAAGAGGGCTTATGGAAGCTGTGATTATGTGACAACGAGCTGGTCACAGATATCTTTTACTCTGTTGATGTAGATCTTGACGTTGCCGTTGAACTGGCTTGTGTGGATGTGAGAAATTTATGTAAGGAGGCAAGATTTTTGGGTGGAGTCGTTGGCGTGGTACTGTTGCTTGAGGTACTGCCATGTTGAGTAGGCAGGTTCGCTCATGCGCTTCAAAGTTGAATGTCCAGTGGGAGGTTTCTTCACCGTCTTACTTTTCCATGCTGATTTTGTGTGCTTACAGGGTGTTGGAGATGGTTGGCATGCTCACCAGGTCTGGGGAATAGGGAGCCGGAGGCAAGAATTGTATTCCTCTTGCAAGTGAAAACGGATTGCCTGCTGTAGAGTAAGCTGAAATAGGATGGATTGATGTAGGTTGAATTACTGCAGGATGAGCCGCTAGAACTAGGTTGGGTTTTTCAAGAGTTGCTGCTTGTGCGAACTATTGCATCAAGTCATTGATGCGAGTGTGAGTCTTTACTTGTAGTTGAGAGACCATCTGCTGTGCTTGTTGCCTGGTTGCAGTCAGGGTCTTTTTGGCTTGGTGATGTTGCCGACTCTCATGATGTCTGCGCCTGTCTACTTCCTCCATCTGATAATTGAAATCGTTCTAAAGTTGGGTAGTGTGAGCCTCAAACTCTAGGCAGAGTAATTCCATCTGCTCTGTATACAATGTTGTGAGTGTATAGATTTTTGCCTGTTGCTACTCTTGGCCATGTTGCTTTCCTTGCATGAATGCCTACTGCTGTAGGCATTGGAATTCCTCCACTTCGTCCATGGTGCTTGCACTCCTTGTCTCTATTGATGTTGGTCATAGGCCGTCACCCTGCTTTGATACCATGTTCGGAAAACTTGAACATTGATGGGTGAAAGCACACCTGGACACACGATTTAGCACACACAATTAGGTAGCATATACGTAAACACATACATCACATGGAGAAGTATGTACAAGGATCTGAATCCACGCAGCTCACTCACGCTAAGTCTGGAAACCAGACGCATACTAGTAGTAGGTGTTGTAGCTGTATAAGCTGAGTAGCATACCAAGTGCTGGAGACAGGATTTGGGTGTAGCTTGAACCATAGGGCGTCCGCCCTAGATGCCTTCTCACTGAGGAACCTCAGTGATGATGTATGTTATACACTATACAAGGTCCAGGTACTGGAGGCAGCACTTGGAGATCTGGAGCTGGGAGTGTCTGAAGGACGACTGCTTGGGTTGACAACTGAACGCATACTGATTGAGTGACTTGATGGTCCTTTAAGTAGTCTTGAGGTAGGTCCCCCTTTGGATCCTCCTAGCTGGGAGGTTACAATGAGTTGCACAACCTCTTCGGTTAGTTATGTAACCACCTGGGTGGTTACATAACCACTTGGGTAGCTGCCTAACCTCCTCGGTAACTGTACAACCCTTGAAGCCTGCTGAAGGGCATCTGGAAGATGAAGAGTCACTAAGAAGCTGAATCGCCACTACTAGCTGAAGGGTCACAGGCTGCCAGTGAGTAGCACTTATCTCTCTCTTGTGAGGACATGAACTTCAAACCGGAGAAACAATTCCCTGTAGGATTTTTAGGCCCTTTTGAGGAGAACACGGCTGCTGAGATTGGTAAATATGAACATAACCAACTATTGGAGAGAGGTTGCATACGCACTTGATCCATCTTCATTGGTCTCCTCTTGTCATTGAATGGTATTGAAATTGGACCACTAACTTGAATCCATGCCCCAAAAATGAAAGTGTACAAAATAAATGTTTTCCTTGTTGTTTTGACCCTTGAAGAGGTAAAGTACCTCTCCGAATTTGTCAACCACATACCGTCCATCAATCCTTTCAATTTTGTGGATTGAATGGGTAAGAAAACGTGAGCTAAAGTTGGAGCTCTTTGAAGAGTTGGGTGTTTATCTTGGTGACATATGCTTCTCTTGAAAGCACATTTCGAATCTCTTACATTCTACGTTGAGTTGTTAGAGCTGATGGATATTGAGGCTCTCGACTCTTGAATGAATCTGTTGTAGGTCTTTACTTATTCAAGCCTGCCGATCGGTGCCTCCCATCGTTCCAAGTGTCGTCTTGACGGTGAATGACGAAGGGAAAGGATTCAGTGAGCCCAAGGGGTTTCTCAATGGATAGGTCGTTGATGTCTTTGGTGTTGTATTATTCATCACGAAGGTTTCCTTTTTGTTCCCCTAGAGAGCGTTGCTGACTACACGCCGTTGACTTTCCATGATGTACTTTTCACTGGTTACTACTGTTTGTGAGAGGGTGCCCTCAGTCCATTCATCGTTATTGCAAGGTCTATAAAATTCGTTGCCGATGGAGATGCGAGTAAGACTTGTAAGAGGTTGTCGCCTTGTTTTGAATGTGTCAGCTGCCCCTCAAGTACCGATGTGCTTTGATACCAAGTGTGACTCTAAGTGGAACATGGATGTTTCAATAAGATGAGGTGTGAATCAGAAGACAAATATGAGGGATAGTCTCAAGGGTGGAAAGCCCATACACCTGTCGTTTTGGACAATAAGCCCCATCCGCCCCCCGTCAGAATGATAAGCCCCATCCGCCCCTCCGTGAGAATGATAAGCCCCATCCGCCCCTCTGCCAAAACGGCAAACCTCATCCGCCCCTCCGCCAAAAGGATAAGCCTCATCCGCCCCTTCCCCACATCAATAAGCCTGACTTGCCCCTTCTACAAGGACG
Source organism: Penium margaritaceum (assembly GCA_023375785.1). Taxonomy (NCBI): domain Eukaryota; kingdom Viridiplantae; phylum Streptophyta; class Zygnematophyceae; order Desmidiales; family Peniaceae; genus Penium; species Penium margaritaceum. The sequence continues at coordinate 27,130 of SZWC01008979.1, read as the reverse complement.
CAAGTTTTGAGGCGTAGAAAACAAAGAATACACCCCTTTCATTTGCCGAAAGATAGCATGTCGACTTCGCACGGATGCAGCTTCGACATGCTAACGCGATATTTTTCTACCCAATCATCACAAACTCCTTCATAAAAGGGTTTGTGATTTTTTGTAAGTGGTTTGTGGGGAGTTTGCATGGGGGTCCAAGACTCCGCATATGTTGAAAGGGCACCTGCTGGGCTCCGCTACCGCGGGGCCCAGCAGGTGCCAACGCAAAAATAAACCCTAAAACCCTAGGTGTAATCAGGGAGTAGGTTTGTGTAGAGTTTGTATCTCAAACGAGGGTATAAAGTTGAACATGTAAAAGAAAACAAAAAAGGAATTTTGAATCCCCATTGATTGATTGGGGATTCCCACAAACGCCCGTCGGCCGGAGTCCCCGGCAAACCCCCCCCCCCACTCCCCACCGCCTCTCGACAGCCCACCGGCCGCCCATTCTATCGCGACCCTCAATCGCGAAGGCCTCAATCGACGGGCGGGTGGGTGGGCCGCGAGAGGGGGGGGGGGTGGCGGCGGTTGACGAAGTGCCAAGCGATTGATGGCATGCCCGATTTTTCCACGCTTACGTAACGACATGCATGGCTGTTTGAGCAAAGTGAAAATGGGGGGGGGGGGTGGATTGGGCTTATTTTTGCTGGACAGGGGCGAATGAGGCTTATCATTTTGGCGGAGGGGTGAATGAGGCTTATCATTGTTTTGGAGGGGCGGATGAGGCATATCATTCTGGTCAAGGGGCAGATGGGGCTCATTGTTCCGACAGAGGGGTGTATGAGAGTCAAGAGTTACAAAATGGGGGGGGATCGGTGTTTCACCATTGTCTAAATCCCTTGATTTATAGATCCTTCTGTATCTTTGCATCGGCTACCTGTTCACCACTTAGGCTTCGCTAGAAGTAACAATGAAGTAATGCAAAATCGTGGGTATGGCTGAAATTTTCCGAAGAAGTGATCGTGTGCATTGAATCCCACTGTCCATCGCACCAGTTACACCCCATCTCTCCGTGTCCTGCCCGCGGGCAGAAGCTTCCCCTCATCCTGCAGCCGTTGAGTGACCAGGGAGCCAGCAGGCTTCATGCCTCCGCTCTTCCTTCCCATCCCTCGTCCGCTCTCCCATTCGCAGCGTGCAGCGTGGCGGGGAGCCTTTCTCCCTCGGCATTCGTCCCCGCGCCTTCTCTTCTCGCGCTGCACCGCCGCAGTCAGCTCCACTCGCAACAGCCTGAACGCCGGCAGCAGCAACAGTAACAGCAGCATTGGCAGCAGCAGCTACCAAAGCAGGAGCAGCACCAGCAGGTACAGCAGGAGCGCCAGCGTGGGAGGCGCAGCGATGGCTCCTGGTGAGGCAGGCTCGAGCGCAGACGTGGCCACAGCGAGTGGCAAGGAGGGGGCCCCATCGCACAGCCCAGACGACGTGCGGCAGAAGCTGCAGCAGACCTTGGCAGAAGATAACAAGGGTGAGTGGGTGGACTGGGGGGTTGGGTAGGGAGGTGGGTGGGAGGGGGTTCCTGGGGGGGGGGGGGGGGGGGGGGGGG
>SZWC01008978.1:65359-109556 GCA_023375785.1 Penium margaritaceum | reverse complement strand
TAGATGTAGATATAGATGTAGATGTAGCTTAGATGTAGATATAGATACGGATATAGATATGGATATACATATAGATATGGATATGGGTATGGATATGGATATGGACATGGATATGGATATGGATATTGATATATTTATATACATATAGGTAAACAAAATTCACTACTTAACATCATTGTTTTGTTTCTTACACCAGCTATGTCTTCCTGTATCACATCCAATAAAAACAACAAAAATCATCTTCATTCTTGCTTCAGGATAGATGCATGAATAATCCATTCAAAACCTTCACAGAAATTGTCACAAAATCAACATTCCACGTTTAATCTTTCATGAAATATCCAAATTTATTATTCAATTATTTTACCTTTAGTTTTTATTCATTTATGGATACGGAATTCCTCTTTCTTGTCATTCCAATTATTATTGCTTTATTGATTATGTATACTATGTAACCCATTGCACCCTTGTGTGCAACTTTCCACTTGTTTTTTTTGCTTTTACATAAAAAAAAGCTGGAAAAAAAACTAGCGTAGCTTGATGTAATTTGGAAAGAGTTCGCCTAAACCTTACACAGTTTGGCAGTCCATTTATAACCACTTTTTGTTTCCATGGATGAGGTAAATTCTCATGGTAAACCTTCCATTATGTGGTTCAGATTGCGGGCCATTATTTAGCCTCTTAAGAGATACCAATATGAATACTTTTGCTCGGTTACTGTGTAACCCTATGCACGCTTCGCGAGCAACACCTGCCCCTATTTCTTTTTTGGGTCCCGTGATCGTAACCGATGGGAGCGGGAGGGTCTCCTAGACACCAAAACAAGCCCGGGATTGATCCCGGCCCCCCAAATAACTTGCAGTTTGTACATTTCTGGGTGTTTCCACCGGCGGTGGAATTTCCGTGTGATTCTAATCATAAGATGTTCTCTGCCTTCTTGTGCGCTCCATAGGAAGGGGGTGTGTGTTATTTCGGTGTATAGCTGTTTGGTGAGTTTTCTTTTTGGGGTTACGTAGTAACCCTATGCAATCGGTTCGGTATCCAGGAATCAGCGCTGACGTCAGAAAATCCGCCGCACAAGGACTTCCGCGACGGCAATTCTGTCTGCGGTCGGTGTTTCTGTCCACCGACAGCCCATCGAGTATTTTCTAGGCATTTTTTTCAGCACTTCTGTCGCGTCCGGAAGACAGGCCCCCTCTGAGCGCGATTTCCCTTGCGGAAGCGACTCCCAGTCCGAGAAATACGCGCGAATCGGACAGACTTCGCGCAGCAACCAGGGTTTTTTCCGGAACAGATACCGGACATCCCAACCAAGCACTTGACTTCACCAACGACGACTTCTCGGACAGGAGGGGAAGGTCGAGCAAAACTCGTTGCCAAGGCAGATATCATGTTTGAACCCGACTTCAGTCTATTACTACGTAACCCCGATGCAAGCCTGCGTGCAGCCAATGCCACTAGTTCTTCCTTCCAGGGGGGAGTTGTGCTACTCGTAGCGATGCATGTGTGAGATGCCCTTGAAGGAGGTGGGGTATGGTAACCAGGATAGTCAGGGTGGGGTTATGTGTTGGTTGGGCCCATCTTCCTTGGCAGAGCCGGTGGAGTATGGTGGCTCGTGTAATTTTGTTGTTTGGGATTGTGGGTCCGATGAGGATGTTCGGTATAGTAGGTGCAGTCTTGGGGAAAAAGGTAATGAATAGGGTGCGGAGACGTCTTATGATTGGTTGGATGTCGCGGCATTGGATAAAGGAGTGTTCAATTGTTTTTGGAGCATTGTAGTGTGGGCAGAGTGGGGACGAGGAGGGGGGGGGGGGATCGGTATCTGTGATTTACTTGGATGGGTCGGTGCATGATTCGGAGCATGACGTCTTGTGGGCGAAGACGGAGGGGGGTGTTGAGGAGGCTATCGTGGATGTGGTACCATTGGAAGACGATGTTGGTGAAAATTTCTTCCCATTTTTGTTTATATGTTGGTGAGGGGTTTTCTCGTTGCAGGAAGGTTTTGTAAAGGTCTTGGAGGGATGGGTTTCCATTCTTTGTCTTGTAGCTAGGTTTTTCTGGTTGGTGTGGTGTGCCTAGGAAGATTCTCTTTTTGACATATACAGGTGTATAGTCTGGCCCAAGGAAGGGCCGTGGTTGGGCACACGGGTGACGACATAGACGGCCCGTGACGAGGCAAACTTGTAAAGGATAACCCCAGAAATCAGGGCCTCACTGTTGTAGCTTGTAAATGATAGTAATGGGGAGTCTTGTAAGGGAGGAAAGGGTGACACAAGGAGTGTATCTGTAGATATCCGTGAGGAGCGGTGGATTTGTCCTTATAGAGACCCACGATAGGGGAAGGTGTTGGCGGACTTCCTCAACTACTCGTTTCTGGCTTAGGGTTGGTTCTTTTCCGAGCGCCAGGGAGAGAAGTTCAGGGTTGAAAATGTGTCTCACCTGTATCTCGGAGTTAAGGAGGAAGCGTTCTCTCGGGGATATTCCGAAGGGTTGAGAGTCTGGTTAGAGGAGGTGTCTGTTGTATGCTACATATTCAAGGGAGATGTCTTGCCAGGTGAGGTTTGGAGGGAGGATTGTGGGGTTTGTGTCGAGAAAGCAAGATAGGTATTGTATCCACCTTGCACTGAGCTGGAGGCTTCTAATGTTGAGTATCTTTGGGTGAGAGCGGAAGAAGTGTCTTTTTTTCAGCAGGCGTTGTGTGTCTAAGACTGTTTGTTTCCATTTGTCTCGTGGTGGCTTCAAGTATACATATATCCATTTTGCGCATTGTGCCTGGATGAGGAGGGAGGGCCATTTTACCACTAGTCCTTGTTCCATGCGTGGACAGATGATAGTTTTGTGCGTGTAGAGGTGAACAAATCTATGGGGGTCTGTAGGGGATTTGTGAGAAGATAAGAATTGTGTAAGGGTATTAGTTATGGAGTTGAGGTGGTCCTGTGTGGGGGGTAAGGTGGAGGAGTACTACAGGAATTTTGGGTTGAGGTAGGAGTTAATTGCCACCACTTTTGTTCGGAGTGGGCTTCAGAAATTGTTCCAGAGGGGGGTGGCTGCTTTGATATTGCTTATGATTGGGTCCCACGGTGTTCCTGTCATTTGTGTGGAGTGGAAGTGGATGCCTAGTATGCGGACTGGGCCGTGCGTGATTAGAAAAGGTGGTCGGATTGGGATGTGGGTGAGCGGGCCAAAAGGGAGGATTACAGTTTTCGTGGGACTTACTTTCAGGCCTGTGTGGTTTGCGACTGTTCTAAAAAGCTGGCGGGTGTGGTTGAGCTCCCGGACCGAGCGGGTGAGAAGGGTTGTATCATCTGCATATCCTGCAAATCGTCGATATTCAAAGGTCAAAGATGGGACGCCTTGCAGGTGCCATTTGATATATGCGGAGATAGGTTCCATTGCGGAGATAAAGAGTAAGGGTGCCAGAGGGCACCCTTGGCGGACCCCAGAGTGCAGGGTGATGGGAGGTGAGGGCTTACCATTTATGAGAAGTCGTGTGGTGGTGTTTTAATGTAGTAGTTGGACCCATTTCATAAACTCTAGTGGGATGCTGAGGTGTAGCATGGCATGCATTAAGTAAGGTCTGCTTAAGGTGTCGTATCCTTTTTTGAAATCTGCTGCGAGGAAGTATAGTCGTTCTTTGTTCTGGATGGCCCTCGGCCGCCGAACACGCCGACGCCGAATCGGACCCAAGCTGAGCGGATCAAGCCGTCACCAAGGTAGCAGCTTCCAAAAGGGAGCCCGGTGGGAGGGATTTTCTGCCTGGACCATCTTAAAAACCAACAAAAAAAAATCGGGATGGCCCAGTGTTGGACGTCATGGAGTTGAGAGAGGGTGTGTTGGATGTTTCGTCCTTTGACGAATCCTGTTTGGTCTTGATGGATAATGTAGGGTAGGGCCTGGTTGAGTCGATTTGCGAGCAGTTTTGCTAGGATCTTGTATTATAGTGTGAGAAGAGATATCGGTCTATAATGTGAGATTTGGTCTTTGTCTCCTTTTTTGTGGATAAGGGTGGTGAAAGCTTATACAAATTGGCTGTGTTCAGTAGGGTTATTGAGGACATTGTGATAGTATTGAAGGAGGGACGTTGTGAAGTGTATGTTGTTACCGCATGGGGTGCGATACAATTCCCCCGGGAGGCCGTCTGGGCCTGGGGCCTTATGTCTAGGTTGGCTGAGGATACTTTCTGCAATTTCCAACTCGGTGAGCGGGGCGGCTAGGGCTTGTGCAATGTGGGGAGGTAGTTTTTTTCCGTCTATATGGAGGGAAAATTTTAAGATATGTATTGACCTGTCTTGGGGGTTTGTAGATTTCTTGGAAATAGGAGCATGCTTCTGCTTCGATATCGCATTGATTGTTGACCTTCTGTCCCATGCTATTTGTTAGCTCCGTGATTGTGGTTTGTACTTTTTGTGTTGTTATTCGAGAAGCAAGGGTGTGGGAGGGGAGTGTGGCTTGAAAGTGCCAGTGCACGTCTGTTATTTGGTGTAAGAAAGTAGTGTGTGTGTTAAGGTACCCATGAAGGAGGGTATCCCAACGAGTCATAGCTAGGGGGTCTGTCTGGGAGGGGGACGCCGCGTGGGTCCTTCGTGCTATTGCTAGCTGTTGCTGCATGTGGGCGATGGTTTTCTTTGTTCGTTTGGATTCTTACTGGCTCAAAGCTTTTAGGGCTTGGATGATGATGGGTTTTAACTGGCTCCAAGAGGATGTTAGTAGGGCGGGAAGCTTTGTCTAAGCCCATGGTTGTTTGAAGAGGGAGGTATTGAGACGCCAGTATCCCTTTCCTCTTGTTGGGAGGTGGGTGCCGAAAGTAAATTGCACTAGATTGGCCGCATAGTGATCCGACACGGATGTTGGAATTTGAACGTGAGCTATTCTTGTGATTTCTGCGGGAAGAGAGGTGCAGTGATTGACCCGGTCTCAACGGGCATGACTTTTGTGGGCGTGTGAGTAGTATGTGTATTCTCGTATCCGAGGGTGTTTGGCGCAGAAAACATCCTTCATGTTTAAGGATTCGAGGATGATCTGGAGATTGCCCGTGTCTGGGGAGATGCGGGCGGGGCTGTGGTCGAGCGGGTGTGTTATACAGTTGAAGACCCCGAGGAGGATGTAGGGTTTGAAATCCGTGCACGCTTTGTGAAGTGTTTTCCATAAGGATTGACGAGCGGAGAGGAGAGGAGGAGCATGTAAGGCACAAAGTCAGAGGCTCATTGTTGGAGTGCTGACAGATAGGAGCATGTAGCGAGATTCGGGGTCGGGAATCATGGATACATTCAAGGTTGGTTTGTACGCGAGAAGGAGGCCCTCTGCTTGACAGGAGCGTGATGGGACGGGGATAAGGTTGAAGTGTCTCTTGAGGATGTTGTGGTCCAGAGACGAGTGTTCAAGCCTACTGTCGGTAAGGATACAGATGTCCGGGCCATGGACTTTGAGTATTTTGAGAAGTAGGTGGTGTTTGGCCAGGTTGTTGAAACCGTTGATGTTCAAATGGAAAATTCTAGGGTCTATCATATTGGCAGGCTGTGTGGTACTAGGCGTAGAGTCTTGATTGTTTTTTAGAGTCGGCCGAGAGTCGACCGTGGTTCGCGTTTGAGAGTCGGCCGTGGTTCGCGAGGAGAAAGCGAACCACGACCGACTGCTGACCTTTTAGGGGCTAGGTCACAACCGATGACTTCATCCGAGTTTAGAACCATTTTCTAAGGTACGAGACATACACAAGTCCCAAATCCTCCCGCGTCGGCATATCTGTTATTGCACAAACAGCCCATCACGTCTCGAGAACGGCGATATTCACTCCAACGGTCGAGGACAAACTGGCCAACTGCCCCACCCTTAGTGGATGTTCCCGAACCTACCGACAGCTTCGACCACTCTCGCAAATCTACGAACACAAGTATCACGACCTTTCTGTCCACTTCTTTGCGCATCGAGACGAATGTGGATTTAGAAAGATGCATCTTGCATCTTTGCCCTTGATTCTCGAAGACTCCTGACATCTCGGCGGACCTTCTCGAATCCGACCACTCACGACGTGACTTCGCACGCGTTGCTCGACAATCGACCCAACGACCCCAACTGTGCTTCATTCATCACTCAACACTTGTACATATACGTTCCATCATCTTGACACTTGTCATCGAAATTACACTTACCACTAATCATAAATTGCTCAAGTGTCCCAAATTCCAAATCGTGTTTTGCCTCAGAACTTCCAACTATGCACCATCTACGTTCCGTTCGGCGCAACACTTGGTATCAAAGTGTAGCGGTGCTGGAGAGGTATCTAGCTACTTTGCCCATCTAGAGGACTACCTTGCACAAGTCGTTGGTGCATCTCACACATCAAGACTTCATAGACTTCGCCACAATGACGTGAGGCGAGCAAGCGCAACTGACAACCAGTAGCGGGTCTTCAGCGACGACTTCGGCGATGGAGGAGCAGAACTGAGAAGATGCGTGGAAGCTTCCTAGCAACACAGCCGCTGACTAGGCATCAGTGCCTGGTCAGACGGTGATGACAGTCACATGTCGTGCACACAACGGCAAGGGTCTGGCTAGAAGACACAAGGCAAAGTGTCATAATGCTTTGATAGCATTTACATAGAGAGATTACAAACAACAGGTCCATGGCATAAGTACTTGCCACGGCCCACAGCGGGTGTCGCACGCAGTAGTGCAAGATCTGTCCTAAAAGCGGCCCAAAACCATTGTTTTGGCCGTAACCCTGCGCAGACAAGTCAGAACGCTACGTCGTCTCAACCTAAACGTACAAGATCATAAGCCAAATGCTACTACTAGTCACATGCATGCATTTGGAATCAAACGATGGACACAATGCAAAAACATGCAAATTGGACCCACAACCAGTCCACCAATAAACTCCTGCGTGCTACATAAAAACTGCAGGAGGTCACGGGTAGCGTCCAGAGCTCTGGGACGGTCGTCGGTCACCTCCAAGCTGGTATTCCGCCACTAGATGACGTACCGGTACCACTAGGATCTGCATCAAAGATCTGCACGAGTATGGACATGGCAGAGTGGTCACAGTAAACTGCACAGGTCGACAAGAACGTCACAAATCACAACACTCCCCCATGACCCAATGGTGTGCATGTCCATACACGTGTAGCACTGAGATGACGTGTTGCTCCACCAGATCACGCACGAAGTAATGCTCAACTGCAATGTGCTTTGTGCGAGCAAGAAAGACACCAGAGTTCTTCGCAATGGAAAGAGCACTCTGGTTTTCGCAACGAAGCACAATGGAAGGTACTAACTAGCCGAGCTCAAGGAATAGGCGCTGCATCGTCTCAATCTCAGCATTGTTCACATCCATCAGTTCCCAGTCTTGCTCAGCCACTACACCAAACAGAGCGCGAGTTGAGGTCATGCGGCCGCCAGGGAAGGTGTCCGTGTAATCGATGCCCTCAATCTGAGAGTACCCCTTGACGACCAAGCGAGCCTTGTGGCATTCCAGTGAGCCATACGGCTACACTTTCTTATGAAAGACCCACTTGAACTGAATAGCCTTCCTCCCAGGTGGAAGGTCAACTAGCTCGTAAACTCCGTGCTCTCTGATGGCACGAAGCGCATCCTCACAGGCATTTTTCCAAGCAACAGTATCATGTGACGAGAGAGCTTCCCTTAGTGTGCCCGGGTCAGGCGCCATAGAGGGAGAGCTCTACGTGACAAGAGCGCATGCCTCAGTGCTAGTTCTGATGACCACAAGATCGGCTGCTACATCACAAGCGATATGAAACTTGCGAGTGACGAGGTCGTGCTTTACGTGACATGCTGGATGTACCTTTGTGTGCTCAGTCCGGAAACTCAGGCCTAGGGCTTTTGTTTTGGGAACACGACTCGTGATGCTGTGAGCACAGCGCTTGGGTGCGGGACCAGACACTTGTTGAGCTCCAGAGTCTAGTGGTCGAAGACAGCCGCCAGCCTCACGGGAGTAGCCCGGGCTCGAAGGGCGCACCTCATGCTTAGGAACGGGCACAATCGCAGCTGGGGAGGGCTAAGACAAGGGAGCTGGTGATGCCGTGCGAGGAGATGCGGGTGTAGGAGACACGGGGCTAGGTGTGATAGTAGGAGCAGGTGAGGCAGGTCCACGCACAGAGGCAGGAGTGTCGGCGGGCACAGGTATGGTCATAAGAGTATGCACAGGTACAAGATCATGGTTTCCTGTGGGGTGCGAGGGGACAGGGGTAGAAACCCACGGTACTGGATAGATCTCTGGACCAATAGCAATGATCGTTGGGTCATCAAGAGGCGGAGAAGTGGAGGGAGATCGAACGGACACATCAACCCGGCGAGCGGTGCTCGCAAGTTCAGACTCCCCTATCCATCAAGAAACCTCACACGTAAGAACGTGTGTGACAGACAGCGATGTGATCAAAGTCAGATCACAGTGGGTGAGGGAGTCAAAGAACAGTGTCTCCCGTGACTCAGCAATGCGACGACGAGCAGGCTCCCAAAAACGCCATGCCTTCAACCGCAAAGAGAAGCCGATGAAGGCACAAAAGCGGCTCCGCGGTAAGACCTTGGACCCCTGTTGGTCCTCTGTGTACCCTACAGAAGCCAAGGAACCCCAGACGCGAGCGAGGCGCAGGTCACCACGGTGACCGAACCAGAGCTCATGTGGTGTGACGTGGTCCGGAAGAGGACCGTGTAGGAGACGGTTCCACACCCAAGTCATGCAGGCAAAGCCTTCAAAAGCAAAAGACTCGGGAAGGCCACACTCATACCGCATAGCGCAAACCGCATCCTCCATGGTGCAGTTCCAGCGCTCAAAAACACCATTCTGCTGAGGAGTAGTAAGAGCAGAGACCTGGTGAAAAATCTCGTGCTCGGTAAAGAAGCTTTCCATCTCGCCAAGAAACTTGCCGCTGCGATCCGAGCAAAAGGTGTGTAGCGTGTGGCGGGACTGATGCTCAGCCATCACTAGCCAGAGGCAAATCGCGAGAGCGGCGTCACTCTTCTGGCACAGGCTGTAGACCCACCGCATCCGGGTGAAGTCGTTAGTCAGGATCAGGATGTACCGATCCCTATCGGATAGAGACTCGACAGGAAGGGGACCAAGAAGGTCCGAATGGAATAACTCGAGAGAGGAAAGTGCGCATGAATAGGAGTCAGGGTAGGTACAACGATGCATCTTCCCCTGAGTGTAGGAGAGACAGCCGGTTTTGGGTGGCTTCTCAAAAGAAGCCGCGTCAAGATCGAGGACGAGTTGTGTGCGAATGAGCTTACATGACACGGTGTCTGAGCCTACATGACACAAGCGGCAATGAAGCAATCGCTGGTGCTCAGGAGACAGAACACCAGTGACAAAAACACAAGCGGGGGGGAGGGGAAGCGAGGAGCAGAATTCCGAGAGACATGATTTAGGTCATCCACAACAGAGGCACAAAGAACAACGCTACGAGTGTCAATAGCAGTCACGGTCGCAGACTTTGTAATGTGCTCCACAGAGAGTTCCATCAGTGTGCAAGCACATACAAAAAGCAAATTGAGCTCAAGGTCAGGCACAAACAACACCTTCAAAAGAGATAAGGGGCCAGACGGACCATCGAAGCATACGACCCCAACACCCTGGACTGGCAAGCACTGGCCAGAGCCTGTGCGGACAGAACGAATAGACGCAACTGGGCCAAGAACAAAGAAATCACTACGATGACAGGTCATGTGATGAGTGTCACCAAAATCGATGATCCAAGTGCCATCAAAATCACGACTAGAGGACGTCACTGTACAATGGAAAATGGAACACTCGACCTCAGACGGGCGCTGGGTAGTAGGTGGAGAGGAACGACGAAGAGTACAAAGGTGAGACTCATGAATCTAATTCTTACAGTCAGGGCAATCGTCATCACATGCCGACTGTGCCCCCACACATGAGTCACCTGGAGCCACAAGAACAGACGAACAAACAGTCTGTGAACCACCTAGCTGTTACAACACACTCGCACCTCCCTAAAATCAAAGTGCCAAAAGGTGTCAGAGCTCGGCGATGGTGCGGTCACGCCACTCTGGGTCGCTACTGGTCGTCGGTGGTGAAGCGGGCACTGTTGCGGTCATGATCACTGCGCGCCCAGAGGATTTGCTACTCGATGTAAACCGTGGTATGTGCGCAACCTGGAGCCTGCGAGTTATCCACGCCCAGTTGAGCGGCTCCTAGCACTCGGTGTAGCGATCGTTGCCTCCACAGTTGTAGCACTAAATGGAGCCTCCACTACTATTACTGCTGCAGCTGCTACTGGCCCCAGCCACGCCTCCTTCGTCCCTTCTTCCCGATGTGTTACTGCCTCGACACCCTGTGTGTCGAGGTAGCAACGTCATCCTCCTCCTCTTCCACCCCGATTACACCCGGGTGTAATCGGGGTGGAAGAGGAGGAGGATGACGTGATAGCGGATGGAGAAGGAGTCTGTAGAAAGGGTGTCGTTGGTGATGAAACGACTGCTGTAGCAATGGAGGTCTCTTGACAAGCCACGGCTGCCTCATGGGCGGAAGTCACCTGAAGGAAGGGTTGATGTGCCCATGGAAGAAGTTGCAGTGAGGCCAAAAAAGGCTCAAGCACGGCATCGTTGTAATTCGTGAAGATGTATGTGTGCTCAAGGCAAACTCTGAGCATGATCATGTGGAGCGCCCACAATTGTGTACCTCCTAAGGTCCCAAGGAGCGTGTAAATGCACATGGCGCGTCACCAGTAGTCGGTTGTAGGATCGGCAAGCCCCTTGAAAAGGGAATGAAAGGCACGGATGTGCGCGGCGCAGGTGGCATGCGTCTCTGCAGCAAGCAGAGATAGTGCTAGGTCCCAGCCCCCGCGTGGATCAGCGCCTGTGCCTATGCCCCCCTCGCCAAGGAACGAGCGCAAGTCAACAACGGTCTCGCGCACCATGGTGTAAAGAAGTCTGTGGATTGCCCTAGCCGCTGTCACCAGGTGTGCTTGGTCCGTATTCTGATATGGGATGTGGTAGTACGCCCACACGCCCTTTGAAGTGGCCCAAACCTGAAGAGGATCTCCCAGCAGCCAAAGTCGTCCTTGCTAACATACCGTGGGGACGGTGCCTCAGAGTCCTTGGGTTGCCATTCCGTAGGGAGAGCAACCACAGGTTGGGAAAGACGAGGGACAAGAAAGACGATGGGAAGAGGGAAGTCGATGGGCTGAAGATCAGGCGACGATCTAAACTCGGGAGATAAAGATGTGTGTGGGGGCCGAGTGCTCGTCTGAAGCTGGCGGAGACGCTCCTGAGGCAAACGAACCTCGCGCTCCGGGGAGTCACCCTCCATACCTCGCATGTCTGGATCCTTGTCCCAAGTATCAATAGGTGGCGGGTTGGCTCCAACTCTTGTCTCCTGCGGTGGAGTTGACTGCTGTGTAGAGGGTGCGACCCCGGCCGCTCCCTGAGAGGTCTGCCGTGGAATCATGGAATGACCTCGAAGAAGCCCGGTGAGTGTACGGATGGCGTCAGTGTGCTCCCGCTACAGGCAACGCATCTCGTCTTGCTGGCTTCGCAGGTCCTCAACAGCCTGCAAACATGGGCTCATGACCCCTGAGGAGGAAGAAGTGGGATGTAGTACCCTTTTCCCTTATCGCCGGAATGAGCCATGTTCCCGCTCATTATGGGCCGAGACATCAACATGATCAAATTACAAAAATGTAAGCGTTTCTCGAGGACATGAAACGAAGGCAAATTTTGACCTTATGATAAAAAAAATCACTAAGGCAAGTGCTGACGTTAGCAGGAAGTTGGTGATTTCAGCATGACCTGATGACGTCAGCAAAGAAAAATGATGATGCCAGCTCCCCTGCCTTTTTTTTATCAACCATCGCGGTTGCCGTACTACGAGGCGGCCGCTCCGAAGTAGCTGCGCGGAGGCTGCGTGGAAGCTGTGCAAAAGCTGCGTAGTAACCTTCACTCAGTTGCTTGTGCAGCTACGGCGTCAGCTGCAGCAGCTCTTGTGCGGCTGTGTGCATAGCGCGCTCATAGCGGTTGCGTGCGTGGTCATGGTAGCAGCAGCGCGCTACTCCTGCTGCTGCTGCTACACGCTGCGGCTGCGACACGCTGCTACCGCCGCCGCGCGCTACTGCCACTGCTACTACTACGCTATTGTTGCCGCCGCTATTGCTACCGCTGCTACAAGGCTACTGTTGTGTTGCTGCCGGTGCTGCTTCTATCGTTGTTGTTGTGATGTTTCCGCCGCGTGCTGCTCTTGTGCTTCTGCCGCCGCGTGCTGCTGTTGTCGCTGCTCCCACCCTGCTGTTGCTGCTACTCAATGCTGCTATTGTTACATGTGCCGATGTCAGCAGCTGCTGGTAACTACAGTCTACTACAGCTGTTGCCTGCTGCCGCTAGCGGCTGTTGCTGATGTAATCTCACGTGGTGGTGGTGAGCGACATTGACGGCGACTTGCTATCTTCGTCTATAGGTCCTTGTGGATCTGTTGCAACGGCAACTCTCAATATTGCAGCTCTGTTGCGTCTCAACCATGCAGTTTGGTGAGAACTGTCTCACCACTCTGATACCACGAGAAGATGCATGGAAACTTCCTAGCAACACAGCCAATGACTAGGCGTGAGTGCCTGGTCAGACAGTGACGACAGTCACAGGTCGTGCACACAACGGCAAGGGTTTGGTTAGGAGACTCAAGGCAAAGTGTCATAATGCTTCAAAGGCATTTGTAGAGATATGACAAATGACGGGTCCATGGCATAAGTACCTGCCGTGGCGCACGGCGGGTGCCGCACGCGGCAGTGCAAGATCTATCCTAAAACTGGCCCAAAACCACTGTTTTGGCCGTAACTCATGTCAGAACGCTACGACGTCTGAACCTAGACGTGCAGGATCAAAAGCTGGACGCTACGACTGGTCACATGCATGCATTCGGCATCAAACGATGGACACACAATGCAAAAGCATGCAAATCGGGCTCACGGCTTGTCCGCTCATAAACTCCTACATGCTGCAAAAAAACTACAGGAGGTCTCGGGTAGCGTCCAGAGCTCTAGGACGTCGTCGGTCAGCTCCAAGCTCGTAGTCTGCGACAACATGATGCACCGGTACCACCAGGGTCCACATAAGGGATTTGCACGAGTATGGACATGGCGGAGTGGTCACGATAAACTGTACAGGTCAACAGGAACATCACAAATCATAAGAAGAACATGCCGGTGCACGTGAACCCTGTAGCAACAGCAAATGTAGGCATGGAAAGCTTTGCAACAGTTGGAACCACCCCTATGGCTTCGGTGACCAATCCGGTCATGGACCCAACGGCGATGACCCAACCGCCCCAACCGACATCCTCGACAATGACAGCAGGGACGACGAGTGGCACTCGACGATAGGCGCGAATCAACGAGGAACTAGAAAACGGGATCTTTGCACTCAAAGGAATTGACAACCACCTCCTCCAACAACTCAACGTAGTGATGGAAGCTCTTCGCAACGCAAGCACGCGTGAAGCGGTGCTCATCAAGAGAACTTACCAACTCTTGACAGTATCCAAAACTTGTCCGCCTCCATCATAAGTGTTTGATCTTGCAAAATCAAAGGGACCAATAATTTGGATGTGGCTAACGAGTTTGGAGGTGTATTTCACCACTGCTTGGTCAACAACGATCAAAAGAAAATTGACCTCTCGGCCACGTTTTTCTGTGGCCGGGCACTTAGTTGGTGGTCCAACTTAAAGACCATCCAAGTGCAGCAAGAGACCTGTGGGGTCTCATCAATGGCCCACGACACCCATCGCACGTCATAGACTGCAAGCGTTCTACCCTTGGAGCAGATCAACCCATAGTGGCAAGATGCGCTGACGCCACCAACCGACTGGAATAAATTTTCACGCGCAATGCTCGCACGCTTTACGCGTTTCAATGAGAAGTCCAATGCACGGTACAAGCTCCAACAACTACGCCTACAGTCCAGCATGGCGCAGTACACGCTCTGATTCTGCAAGATCATCGCCGGAGTAGGCATTTCTCCGGATGAACTCTGTTTTACCGCAGATGATCGTAGAAGAAGAAAGGATCAACAGCGCCGACTACAATGCTTGGATCCAAGAATCCTGGGGCTAGTATCCTCTTAACCACAATTCTCGTGGAAATGGAAAAAACCAGCCGGCAGACTCCTCGACTCCGATGGAAGTGGACGTCGTTGACTAAAAAGATGCGCAAACCTACTACAATTGCAAAAATGTTGGGGACATTGCTTGCAATTGTCAAAGAAAATAGCAGGCCAAAATGTGAGGGAACTTCTAGAAAGATGAGTCAGGAAACGGCAAAGGGCACGAGCAAAAGGCGCAACTCTTGTCCGTGAGGAGCGATTTGCGTCCAGCAATTGCCCATCTGAATGGCCTACATTGCCGCACATGGTTTTTGAGATCGCAAAGTTCAACGAGGGGTACGAGGATGGCCAACTGGCTATATTACTAACGGTTCAACCTCGAGGATGCAAACTTCGCGGAACGGTACTGGCACTATTGGATATAGGAGCTTCACACATCTTCTTGAGCAACGACATGGTTTGCAAACTGGGTTTATAGACCAAACCAGGGGTGTTTGAAGGAAAAACCGTCGACAGGAGATTACAGATACAGAGAGTCTGTGAACCACTACGATTACAAGTGGAGGATCTACGGGATGTAACGGTCTAGAGGTGTTATCCAATAAGTGGTCACAAAATCATCCTCGCACAATGCTTCTTATACCGACACAATCCACAGGTCAACTGGAACACTCGCGACCTCTACGTGGAGATTGACAATGCTAAGAGACAATTTTCACGTGTGGAATGGAAGTCGACAGTGGAAGCAAGGGAGGTGGAAGAAGTAGAGGAAGTCGTAGAAGCCGAGAAGCGACAACCTGTACAGCCGATACCGCTGAACGTGACCAAACACTATATGCGACAAGGAGCTAATGCATGGCTCCTACATCTTGAGCCAATGGAAGAGGCGGAAGTGGCAGCAACTGACTCATCATTGACCTCATCAGCCCCATTGGCATCAACAAAGTTTGCGATGGCACCCAAAGAGTTTGCACCCCTCATCTAAGATTTTGCACATGTCTTTCCCAATGAACTCCAGAATGTTTCACCTCCTCAAAGAGACATCGATCATCACATTCAACTAAAGCCGGGCAGCAGACCTACCGTTTGAGGGGCCTCTCAAATGAGCGATCACGAGCTGACCGATCTGAAAAGGCAGCTCGACGAGATGCTCAGTCAGGGGTTCATCCGCCCATCCACGTCACTATACGCCGCACAAGTACTATTCCAAACAAAGAAAACTGGCAAGATGCAGATGTGCGTGGATTATCGGGCATTGAACGACGCTACAATCAACAACCGCTATCCTCTTCCCCGAGAAAACGATCTTTTGACCAACTCCGAGGGGCCTGAATTTCCATTAGAATCAACGTCCGTTGTGGATATTACCATGTACGCCTGGTAGACGCCGACATCAAGAAGACAGTGTTCTGAACTTGCGACGGGCACTACGAATTCATGGTCATGCAGTTTAGACTCACAAATGCCCCAGCAATGTTTATTGCGGAAATGAATAATGTTTTTCTTCCGTATCTCGACAAATTTGTCGTGGTATACCTCGACAACATTCCGGTGTACAGCCGCATCCCAGAGGAGCACGATGGACATCTCCGAGCAGATCGCTAAGTTTTACAACGAGGGAATTCTTCAGAAAACTGTCAAAATGCAACTTTGGTCGATGTTTGATCGAGTTTTTGGGTCACCTCATCAATGGCGGACGGATCACCATGGATCCAAGAGAAATGGCAACAGTTGCTGATTGGCCGACGGCGACCAACGTTCGAGAAATTCAGATTATCCTTGGATGCTGCAATTGCTACCGGCAATTTGTATAGGACCACGCCTGAGTGTCAACGCCTCTTTCCGACCTCACGAAAAAAGAAAACGAGTGGTGGTGGGGAGACAGAAAAACAGAAGCGTTCACCGCTTTGTGGAACGCTCTGACCCAGACGCCAGCCCTACGATTAGTTGATCCAACGGTTTACTTTACCATGGCCACAGATGCATCAGACCGAGCCATTGGCTTGATTCTTCTCCAAGATCATGGCAACGGCAAAAAGCCAGTCGCCTACATTTCTCAAAAACTACGAGGGCCGGAACCCTACTACGTAGTACACGAGAAGGAGATGCTGGCGGTCGTGGACGCATTCAAGACGTGGCGATGCTATCTAGAGTATTGCCGGTGCATCATGCGCACCAACCACCAAAAGTTAAAACACTTGAAAATACAGCCAAATCTCAGCCGACGTCAAACCCGATGGATGGGGTTCCTTGAATCCGGGTACGACTAAGAAATTGAGTTCCGGCTAGGGAAAATCAATCCGGCGGACGCACTCAGCCGCCAACCAGACTTTATGGCTGACATGACAACGCTGCAGCTATAGCAAGACCCATACCTTAAGCAACTGTTTGCATGAGGCTACAACCAGCACGGTGGATATGGTATACATCAAGTTATGGTACGACGCACCCTACTTGCGTCGGCGCTTCAGTCGCCAAGTGGTCGTTCCCCCGAACGACGAATGTCACCGTATGCTACCCAAAAATGCCACGACACCGGACCAAGTGGATTCATTGGAGAGGACAATACACTGAAGAAGCTAGCAAAAAACTACTCGTGGGACAAGATGCAATCCAACATGGCCAACCTCTACAAAACCTGCGACGCTTGTCAGCGACAAAAATCATGTTACACAAGGCCACCCGGACTTCTGCAACTGCTCCCAATTTTGACGGAACCATGGGCAGACATCTCCATGGACTTCGTCACAAGACTACCAGTCACACCCAAAGGATATGACGCCATCCTTGAGGTTGTTGACAGGTTCTCCAAAACATCCCACTTCATCCCGACAACGACCACCGTCATCACCGAGGGAACTGTACCACTATTTTTTTAACAACATTGTATGGCTACACGGTGTACCAAGAACCATCACGAGCAATACAGACGGTCGATTCACAAGCCGTTTTTGGTGTGAACTGATGACTTGCTACAACAGCAGAATTCAACTTTCAAGGCGTTTCCTTCGCAAACCAACGGTCAAACTGAGCGGAAAAATCAAACGCTCAAACAACTTCTACCAAGAGTGTGCAAGCCTCAAAGGACGGATTGGGCACAGGGACTCCCAACGGCCAAAATCCCATACGATTTGGCAGTCTTCACCGCAACAAGTAAAACTCCATTTGAAGTGGTATATGGCAAACTTCCCACCACAATAGCCGGACTACAAAGCCAAAGCATCATTCCCACAGTCGACATTCGATGCCAAAACTTTACTACCATCTGGGAGGAAACACAACAAACCCTCACAAAGACACAAGCAACGATGAAGTGAGCAACTGTCCGACATCGTGGCAACAACATCTTCCTCGCTAAGGATAAAGTCCTCCTTAGCTCGGCAAGCATCAAGCTCCACGAGTCAAGCTTTTTGTAGCTCGTGTCCCAATGTTTGGGATCGTTTGAGACTGAGTGCACGAAAACCCCTCTGGTTGGACAACTCAAACTCCCCAAAACTATGCAAGTTCACCTGGTGTTTGAGGTTAGCAGACTTAAGCACTATCAAAACCCCGGAGAGAACTTCCCTTGCAAAGATTTCCCTCCTCCGCCCCCAGTTCAAGTTGACAAAGACACGGAGTACGTCATCGAGGACATCCTCGGCCACCGACAATGAGGGAAGAAAACAAAGAATCTCGTCAAGTGGCACGGCTACGATGTTGCGCACAAGAGCTGGAAACCCTATGACAACCTCTAAGAGATCAATCATCTCATCGACGGCTACTACCGCCATCACCGGGCCACATCTATACATGCGCCAGGACGTCGCATCTAAAAGGGGAGAAGTGTTACATATCAGACGTACACGGGTCCCTAATCCTGCTGCACGGGCATTTCTGCTATTACACAAACAGCCCATTGTGTCACAAGAACCGTGATATTCACTCCGACGGTTGACGGAAAACTGGCCAACTGTCCTGCCCTTAGTGGATATTGTCAAACCTTCCGACAGCTTTGACCACTCTCGCAAACCTACAAATAGAAGTATCACGACCTTTTGGTAAATCTGGATTTGTAAAGTTGCATCTTGCATCTTCACTGTCGATTCTTGAAGACCCATGACTTCTCGTAAGACCTTCTCAAATCCAACCACTCACGGCACGACTCCTCACGAGTCGCTAGACTATTGACTCAACAACCCGACTATGTTTTATCCGTGACTCGACAATTGTACATATATGTTCAATCATTTTGACACTTGTCATCAAAGTACACTTATTGCTAATTATAAATTGCTCAAGTGTCCAAAATTCTAAATTTTGTTTTGCCTTGCAACTTCTAGCCGTGCACCGTCTACGTTGTGTTCGGCATAACACTTCCACCCATATTCGTTTAAAATAAATATATTTTTCCATCCACATTTTGTTATGAATATTCTATTCCATCTGGGTGAATCCGGAGTAAAATTGATATTTTTTAAAGCTGTTATGAGGTCATGAGGTCACAAAAAATGAACAAATGATCTGGGAAAAGTAGCACAATTGCAGTTTCAGCCTTGCAGGCGTGGGGTACCAGAGCGCTCACATCGTCATATGTGTCTTTTAGTGCCAAACCCCTTTGCTAAGGGGTTTTCTACGATTTTGTGGAGTGGTTTGTGGTGGGTCAGCGTGAGGGTTTGAGACTCCCCCTCTGCTGAAAGAGAACATGCTAAGTCTTATTACCGCGTGGCCGAGGAGACGCCCGTTCAAACATGAAACCACACCCCAATTATGATTTTTGGTAGGCGTTGAAATTGGTTTATACTAAGAAAAAAAGAGGTACTTTGCGTGATGTGAAAAATGGAAATCTAAAGGAGGCGTTATCACTCCGTTGTAATTGAGGTAGCACCCCTTCTTTTTCTTTACACGCAAATCCCTCATTACGATTGAAGGTTTTCTATGCTTTGCACGGGCGAGGCACAAAAAAAAACATGAAACCCTTCATTGTATTAGGGGGGTTGCACCGTAAAACAACAGGGGTGGTTGCTCGATTGCAATCTTGCCAGGGTGCGATAACTGAATTTTGGTGACCATCCCTTTTTGGAAAGAGTGCTACAACTTCATGTGTGACAATTGGGAAGAGAAGCATGGCCCAATCGAACAAAATCATGGTGATTGAGGGTCCCAGACCCTTAATCAATCGAGTCCAATGGCCCACATGCCAGAGATCCATCCAAGCAACGTGGGGAGGTTGGTCCACGCTACGCTCCTCTAGCCAAGGGGTGGAGATGTATAGGATTCCAAAAAGGGTATTGAACCCTAATTCTCTAACACCAATGTAACAAGTTGTACGAAACATTTGGCCAACTAGGCCAAGATCGCAGTGACTGGGGATCTCCGGCCCTAATTCCATCCATTCAACTGTCCACATGCTAGAGATCGATCAATTCCATGTGGAGAGGCTGGTCCGTGCTACACTACTACATCAACAAACAATGCATGCAGGGTAGTTCTAAAGTTCTTATGTCAAATGAAATATTCTGTGGGTTGATTTATCCGCAATGATTGTGTCATCCACTCAAAATTCAATGATGTAGCTTCAAACCAAACGTGGTCATTGGACTTCAGTTGCATAGGTACACGAAACCGCAAAGCCAATCAAATTTTGCATGCATGAAGCTTCATAGAACTTACCTCCGCGATACAACCCTAGAGACAAAAATGGTGGAATGGATAGCGCTTGCGATATCTCTGGCGGCTTGCCTGGCCAGATAAAAAGAAACGCGATGTTGGAAGGTCCAAACATCAAGCATTCCGCATTCTTGTCCATAGACTAGGGGATCAACCCAGGCCAAGTGGAGCGAGCCACGCTACAATCCTCCTACCTACATGCGAGCCATCATTTGCGTAACACATATCATTCAAACCCTGGTGGTTTGTTATTAGTGCAGTTGTATAAACAGTAGTCTTCGCAAGCTTGTCATAAACTGTAGTGTCAAAGGATGTTTGAACCTCAAATAATTCTTTTTTTCCATCCACGGCCTCAGTGGAGAGCCTTAGCCACATGGAGTGATCCACTCTCATACACAAAGACAAGCCATGAACTGGACGTGAGTGCTTCTACCACCAATTGAAATTGTAGGTGAGAGGAATTTTTGTGGCTTTCTTGCCTTTTTTTGCGTGCATAGGAGGGAGAATGTATGATGAAGGATTGCATGAAAGCAACGGTCCTTTTTTTTCTTCCCTCAATGCGAGCGTGGATCTGTTGGATGTCATGAATGAGGGGAGGTGTTGTTTTGGTCCGGTCCGTAGTTATTGACACATTCTATGGAAAGGTGCCATGAAAATCATTTAAGGGGAGGTAAGTGATGGTGGTAGTCACCGGGCCAAAGAGGACATCTGGTCTGGCTTGAAAAGAAGGTTTTGAAGGGTCATTTCAGACAGATTACGATTGATGTTAGTTATTTCTTAAGATGAAGTACTTTTCACTGGTTTCGGACATTCCATATCATGTGCATAGTGGATAGGACTGAGGGCAAATGAATGGGAAGTGGGAAGTCTTTGGTTACATGGTTGAGGAAAAAAGGTAATTTCCAAAACCATGTGGGTTCCAACCAACTGTTTAGTTGAACATAGTCTGGTAAACTTGATTTTGTATAGAGTGGGTTGTTGGGGGCCTATGCATGTTCTAATTTGTTGTCTTGTATGGGGGGATCCTTGTAGGGGGTTGTCCCACGTTTCATTGTTGTGTCCCATTGTTTTGTACATGATTGTCATAGGAAATCCTATCACTGAACTGAGAGATGAAGTATTTTGTGTGGTGGGTGATGTATCCTAAGGAGGGCTGTTATTCGCAGTTACAACCTATGTAAGTGGTCAGATATTACAAAATGTATGGATTGCATCTTCTTATGTGCATGTCGGTGGTCGCTCCAAGGCTTGGACAAGTGAAATTGCTTCATATATGTGTCAAATTGGAACTTTTGTGTGAGGAAATTTGTTCTTGTTAGGGTAAGTCCAAACGAGGTGTGACCTGGCTTGAGGAGACAGAGACGATAGGCTCTGAATTGAGGTTAGATGTTGGAGAGTGTGAGGTTTGGAGGGAGTTTTTTGGGATCCAATGGAAGAAATTGATGGAACTAATCGGCCATTGACAAGTACGGGAATATCTATAAAGAGATGTTCAGCTTTGGGGAGCTTTCAAGTGTCAAAGAAATCCATTTGGGCTACTCTACGAGATACCCTAATAGTAGAAACATAAAACCAATTCGCCCATCGTCCGGCAAAATACAACCTAACTACCCAATCGGCCACCGCTAATGCCACGCCAATAACAAAGAAAACAAACAAAAATGCATGGCAAGGCCGCATGCCATGTATTGACGTCACATGGCATGCGGCGCCCCCCGCTAGTATTACAAACCCCTTCGTTGAAGGGTTTGTGATACTAGCATGGGGGGTTTGTTAGGTTTTGAGGGGAGTTCAAGACTCCCCATGCATTGAAAGGGAACGTGCTGGGCCCTGCTACCGCGGGACCCAGAAGGAGCCCGAGCAGAAGCAAAAACCCCAAAACCCCCATTGCGGTTTGTGCGTTAATAGAATGGGTTTGCGTGTATGAGAAATGTCAAAAACAAAAGAAGGATGTTTTTTTTTCAATCGCGAGGGAGCGATGACCACTTTGTTTTCTTTGTTTTACACACAAACCCCCTGATTGATTCAGGGTTTTACGTTTGGCGCGGGCTCCGCTCACGCCGAGCATACAAAACCGTAATCGCTCGCGCCAAACATACAAAACATTAATCACACTTAACTGTTTTTTTTTTGTTTCAATGCTCCCACGCATATTGCGAAGGAGCAACGACCCCATGCATTTTTTTTTCTTTCTCGCCCAGCGACGCATGCCGTGAGCGAGAATGAAATTTGACTGGGCTTTTGAGCTTTTTTTTTTTCCGCTACCAGGGAGGTGAGAGTCACATTCTGCGTGTTATGGGTATCTGAGCTATTTGGCCTGATCTATTTTCATTGTTTTGCAAAGGCTACAGAAATCATTGTACCCACGTTGCACCTTAGGTCCTATATGGTTTGGGTTGGCCAGTGGACCCGGAGACAGTGATTGGAAATGGGACTAGTGATTTATTCTTGCATCCATATGCGGATAGTGTTTGGTGGACTAAAAGGGACTTGGTGCGTGGATACGATATGATTTACAAGTGTAAAGAATGTGAAACGGTGTTTCCATAATTGTAGGAGTCTTGAGGAATGATGGAGGAAGTTCAGATTGAGGTAGGAGTTTATGGGCGATGACTTTGGTCTTAAAAGGGATTTGGAAAGTTCTGTGAAGTGGACCTACGATACTCATATTTTTTATGAGCTATCATGTGGATTTCTGGTTACCCCATTGGACTTCAGCCTTTAGATGCATCCAAAACTATAATTGATGTTATCTTCACTTTCACTGAAGGTTTCAATTCCTAGAAATGTTAAGACGGGGTAGTAACCACTGTCAAACAAAAAAGATGACAATTAGTTTCAATGTTTTAACCATTTGACAGTAACAATACACTTGGCGGTGCAAAACAAGGGCGGACTGATGAGATGGATCTATTTTTTGTTACGAAAGTATGCCTTGTCAATCAAGCATGTATCTTGTTTGAAGCATTTTGTTTTGGTGTTGGAGCCAGATGCTAGCAAAAGTTGTCAAATGAATGGTCATGTCACGTATAGTGAAGGGTCCAAAAAAAGACACAAAAGGCAGGACCAAAGCCCTAAAATACACGATAACTTTGAAAAATCCTGTGGGACATGACTAAGGACGCACCAAACTTCAATGACAAGTGAAATGTTTTGTTGAAAGTCAACCAAGAAACTTTCTATGTATGTATTAGCTATACGGAGGAAGAGCAGTGTGGTACAATGCAAATAAAAGGGATATTGAGGGCACACAAAGGGATATGGGCAGTTGGATATGTCGGCTACGGAAGCATGGTCTTCGGAGCACATTAAAAGCATAACAGAATTTCTATGGGTAAAAAAGTCTTTCGCGGTTACCGACAACTCAGACAAATTGTCGTGTTTTGTTGATCTCATTGATGGATGCAAGGAATAGGATAATGTCATTTGTGTATATGACAACATAGATTTCTTTAAATGATTTCAAGGAAGCCCCTTGAAGATAAGAGATGGTAGGTCATGATGGGTTCTATTACACACACATAGATAAGAGGGATAAGGGGCAGCCATGGCGCACACTTGTGTTAAGAATCATTGGTTATCACAGATATCCATTGATAAGAAGATGGACGGTTGTGCTCTTGTGAAGGAGGATACAATACATAGTATCCGAGGGGTGTTTTCAGGTGGAAAGGGGTCTCCACAAGATGAGGACTCCTTAAAACTTTTCTTTTTTCTTCTTTTCTGAGATAGGAAGATTGCTTGCCCTTTGTTTTGGGTAGCCATATGTTGTATTATATGTATTTGAGATAGGGTGTTTTGTATGCAAAATGTCAGGATGGAATCCACGTGGTGCGGTCCCGACGCTTTTTTCTGAACGCGTTTAGTGGTTCACGTCTTCTGTTTTGGACGAATCTGAGACTAACGTGAGTTTTCTGGTTGCCTCACGCTACGTGAGCAGGCATCTAGAGACAGTCACTTTTGCGAAGGGAACAACGCGATTTTGCATTAGTTTGTGAACATGGACATGATCTAAACATTTTTATGGCTAGTCATGAGGTCCCCAACGCACCAAACTGTGCACGATTCGGATCACCGTAGCTCCCACTAAGTCAGCCGAAGCGCAGTACCCCAAATCAGCCGCTCAGTCGGCGGCGCGCATCACGTCGCCCGCCGAGGCGCCCTCACACATCAAGGACCCATCAAAACGCCATTCCGGAGGCGCAGATGTCCCTACGCGTAGTGGCGGCGCCCCTCGCGCCTTTGGGGTCTGTTTCGATGAGTTAATCATCGAGTTTGGTGATGGGGATTGATGTGGGTCGAAACCTGTTCGCGGACCTCCAGTCAAAATTTTGACAAAGTCCCCGAGTAACAAACTGTACTACTGAGTTTCAGACTCCGAGCCAGGATTTTGGCCAAGTCCCTCAGGAACAAAACTGCACTACCAAATCCGGCGGATCATCCATCGGACGCCTCGGCAGTCCTTCCGAAGCAAAATCTCCAGATGGCATTTTGTTACTCGTTCAGGTGGACTATCCACCTCCGGTCGACCCGCGGCTGACTCCCAGAGCCGCCGCGCACACCCCAACTTTGGAAACCCGTATCTCCCTCGTTACTTGTCTGATTCCAGTGAAACAACTTCCACCGGATACAACAACTTGCCAACTTTCAGGAGCAATCCCCCATTTTAGGATCCGAGCAATCCACAAGTCTCCAAATCCATCGACGAGGAGTTTCCTCTCTATAGCGGCTCGTCGGCGCCTCCCGGCACCGCACTTGGGCATGCAGAGGGGCAAATCTTCAACATTCTCCCCCTTGTACCTGCCATGCCCGCTGCTCCTGCTTGCTCTCACTCATCTTCCGCTGCGCCCTCCAGCCCATTAAAGTTGGTTATCTCAAGTCCGGCCACGCTCAATGCGTGCCGGTCGACGGGTTGCGCTTTGGTTAAGCAATCCGCAAGCATGTTGTGCGTGCTGAAGTACTGCAGCACCAGTTGCCCCTTTTCAACCATGTCCCGTGCGTAGTGATAACGCACGTCAATGTACTTCGTCCTCCTGTGATGCGTCAGGTTGTTGGTCAGCGAGATTGAGCCGGTGTTGTCCTCTTGCACCACCTTAGGCTCTTGTCGTGGCACGTCCAGCTCCCCCAGCAACCTGCGGAGCCACACCGCCTCCTTGACCGCCTCGGCCAGCGCGATGTACTCTGCTACCACTGTGGAGGTGATGATGAAATCTTGTTTTCTGTTGCACCACGAGACCGTTGCACCAGGGAGGAAGAACACGTAGCCGGATGTGGACTTCCGCTTGTCCACATCGCCAGCATAGTCTGCATCCGTATAGCAGACCAGACGCAAGGTATCCGTCCGGCCCTTGCCGTCGAACCTCAAGCGCGCATGACGCGTCACCTACAGGTAGCGGAGGATGCGCTTGACCGCCTGCCAGTGTAGTGGCCCTGGATCAGCCACGTACCTGCTAACTTGGCCCACCCCATAGGCCAGGTCTGATCGAGTCGCCACCATGGCGTACATGAGGCTGTCCACCGTCGATTGGTAGGGCACCCCTGCCATATTCTCCTGCTCTTCTCTTGTTTGCGGCGCCATTGCCGCACTCAGTTCACAAGTCGTGTAGACAGGACTGCCAACTGGTTTGCAGTCCTCCATGCAGTACCGCTTCAGCACCTTGGCCACGTATGTGGCCTGTCCCAGCTCAAGCGTGCGCGCCCTCCGATTCCGCATGATGCTCACCCCGAGGTAGTACTCCAGCTCCCTAATGTCCCACATCTGAAATCTGCTACTCAGCCGTTCTTTCAGCCGCTTTAGGCTCGGTAGACCCGTCGAGCATGAAATCAGGTCGTCCACATAGAGTGCAACGATCTGATGGAGCTGTTTGTCGAGCTGCAGGTACACGCTGTGATCCGCCTCAGAGCGTTTGAAGGCGAGTTGTACCATGAAGCTGTCCATCTATTGGTACCAGCATCTAGGTGATTGTTTTAGCCCGTACAAGGACTTTTGCAGCTTACCCACCTTGCCCTCCGGTGCCTCCATCCTCTCTGGCACCTCCATGTAGATCTCTTTATCTATGATGCCGTTGAGGAAGGCCGTCTTTGCGTCCATTTGGTAGAGCTCCATGTCCTTCGCGGCCGCCACCGCAAGGATCGCCCGGATGCTTGTGAATTTGGCAACAGGAACAAACGTCTCATCGTCGTGCTCGCCCTTGCGCTGTGTGTATCCCTTTGCCACTAGCCACGCCTTGTATTTTTCAACCACACCTTCTTTTGTGAACTTGGTCTTAAAGGCCCACTTTGAGTCGATGACCTTGGCATCATTCGACCTGTCAACCAGCTCCCACGTATCGTTTTCCGCGATGGATGCCAGCTCCGATTTGATGGTTGCATCCCATTGATCCCCTTCGGGTCGTGCAAGCGCCTCTTGCACAGTAGTTGGCTCTGTTGATGCAGCCAGCATGCACCGTGTCATGCCCATCCATCGATCGGTGCTTGCGTCAAAGCGCTTCTTTGCTTTTTGCTGCCTCCCACTGTGGCATGGTAGTTTTGGTGGCGCATCGTTGCTCTGCTGTGATCCCTCCAACTCAACACGCCTCAGTGAATCATCGACCAGACGGCTCCCCAAGGATCTCTCTCTCTCTCTCTCTCTCTCTCTTTGGCGAAACATCGCGCAAACGACCGGCGCGTCCAGAGGATTTTCCACCGACGCCCGATGCACACTCTGCCAGGAGTGCGCGCCTTGGCACCCTCGGTGCCTCATCCGCCAGATCCTTCTGGTGGATCTCCTCATCAGCTTGATCATCATTGGAGTCCTCTGCGTCGGCTGCAACCGCTGGTGCACCTTCGTGCTCTGATGGCGCATCCTCAACTTCGGCGTCCGCCGGCTCCTTCTCGTAGTCAAGGAGCTGGAATCACTCCCCCGTCTTTGGAGAGTCCACCACGCCCACGTTGTTGGTGCTGATGTAGCTCCGCTGCTCGTCAAACTCAACGTTTCGGCTGCGGATTACCTCCTCCTTGTGCATGTCGTAGAGCCGGTATGCCTTATGCGCGCTCTCGTAGCCAAGGAAGAGACACGATTTTGTCCGCGGCTCCAGCTTGTTGTCACGTCTCTGCGCAGCCTGCACCACCGCGTACGCCTCGCACCCGAACACTTTCAGGTGTGCCACACTTGGCTTGCGCCCCCTCCAAACCTCCTACGGCGTCTTCCAGTCGCTCCTCCCCTTTAGCACTGCTGTGGGAGTGAGGTTGATGGTGTAACTCGCCGTATGCACAGCCTCCGCCCAGAAGCTTTGCGGTAATTCCGCATCCACCAACATGGTGTGTACCATGTTCAGCAGCGTCTGGTTCGTCCGCTCTGCCACGCCATTTGACTGAGGCAAAAGCAGCATAGTTTATTGCTATTTTATGGCCTGTTGCTTCATCCACCCGCTACAGCCCACGTACTCTCCGATGTTTTCACTGCGAAGCGCTCTGACCTTTCGCTCTGAGTTTGCCTCTCCACCGCGACGACATACTCCTTCAGCCGGTCCAGGACCTCGCCTTTCTGCTTCATGAATTACACAGAGAGTTTTCTTCTGTAGTCATCAATGAACGTGACGAAGAAACACGCGCCACTCTTTGACGCCGTCTTGAATGGTCCACACATGTTGCTGTGCACAACCTCCAACAGGTCCGAGGCGCGATTCACGTTCTTGTTGAACGGTTTCCGCCGTGCCATGCCCAAAATGCAAGGCTCGCACTTTTTGTGCGTTGTTGCATCTGTCGCATCTTCCGCACCGTCGATGACGAGGCCGCATACCAGCTCGCGCTTTGCCATCTCCCTCATGACTGCGAGTGAGGAATGCCCCAGTCGTCGGTTAGCCAGGTTTATGGTGCGTTCTTGCGAGTCTGCTGAATCTGTCGCCCGGCCTTGTCATTTGCGACCACCATGGAGTTGCTGGACTTGGTGTAGTTGATGAACCCGACCTTCTCGACCTGGGTTTGCTCCTCCGCTCCAGAGTCAAGGCATCGCCGGTTGGCCTTCTTGGGGTAGTGGTTTTGAGTGCCGTTGAGGAGCGCCTTCTTACCATTGGTGTCTTTGCCACTGGCCTTTGCGTCCTCGGTGCACTCACAGGCCCAGTGGCCCTCCTTGCCGCAATTTCGGCACGCACCCTTCTTGGCGCCCTTCTTACCGCCACCATGTCCGCCACCTCCCTTGGCCCCTCTTCCACCACCACGTGTTTTGGTGAGGAGGGCCGATGAGGATGACAAGGACTCCCCGCTGCTCCTTCGCTGTGCTTCGTTGTGGATGTACTCTGCAACCGCGCCATAGGTGAGCTTGTCCTCTACCCATCCTCCCAAGACTGTAATGAGAGGGCTCGAACTTTCAAGAAGGACCATGAGGAGGGCCATCGCCTGTAGCTGCGTGTCAATCCTCCACCCCACGTCATTGCACTATGAGGCGAGCAACTCAATATGCTGCATGGTGGTGATGACATCATCTCTCTCCTCGATTCTCACTGTCAGGAGTCACTTCATCGCAAAGAAAATGAATTGGAGAAAGTGACTTGGATTGATGGATGGCACACAGTTTTTGCCAAGTTTCAACTGCCAGCTTGCAGCCCTAGAAGTAGCCCCACTGCGACTCGGCCGCCCCGGACACCACCAGCATGAGCGCATCCGCTTTACGAAGGCCTCCTTCTGCGCTTCTGTCACCGTCGCTTTGTTGAGGACTTCCGTTCCCTTCATGACCTCCAGCAGCCCCTTATGCGTGAGGTGCAACTCGAAGTGCCACCTCCATAGCCCGTAGCTAGGACCACATGCATACCTCTGGATGGCCTGTGTCTCCTTCTGCGCCATGTGCGCAGCTTCTACTCTGACGTGTTCTTAGAACTTCACGACGACATCCACGATGACGATCCCATGCGCTGTGGAAGACGTGAACGTTGGAGGCGTTCAGACTTGTGGGCCCATAACCATTTGTCAGGATAGAATCCGCGTGGTGCGTTCCCGACGTTTGTCTAAATGTATTTAGTGGTTCACGTCTTCTGTTTTGGGCGAATCTGAGATTGAGCGTGAGCTTTCTGGTCGCCTCACGCTATGTGAGAAGTCGTTTAGAGACAGTCGCGTTTGCGATGGGAAAAACACAATTTTGCATCCGTCTGTGAACATGGACATCATCTGAATACCTCTAGGGCTAGTCATGAGCTCTCCAACGCACCAAGATTTGCGCGACTCAGATCATTGCAGCTCCCGCTACGTCAGCCAAAGTGCGGCATCCCAAATCAGCCGCTCAGTCGGCGGCGCGTACCACGTCGCCCGTCGAGGCGCCCTCACACATCAAGGACCCATCAAAATGCCATTCCAGCGGCGCATATGTCCCTACGCGTAGTGGCGGCGCCCCTTGCGCCTTCGGGGTCTGTTTTGATAAGTTAATCATCAAGTTTGGTGATGGGGATTGATGTGGGTCGAAACCTGTTCACGGACCTCCAGTCGGAGTTTTGATTAAGTCCCCAAGTAACAAACTGTACTACTGAGTTTCGGACTCCGAGCGAGGATTTTGGCTAAGTCCCTCAGTAACAAAACTGCTCTACCAAATCCGGCGGATCATCCACCAGACGCCTCGGCAGTCTTTCCGGAGCAAAATCCCCAGATGACATTTTGTTACTAGTGCAGGTGGATTATCCACCGCTGGTGAACCCGCGGCCGACTCCCAGAGCCGCTGCGCACACCCCAACTTTGGAAGCCCATATCTCCCTCGTTACTCGTCCGAGTCCGGTGAAACAACTTCCACCGGATTTAGCAACTCGTCAAGTTTTAGGGGCAATTCTCCATCTAAGGATCCAAGCAATCCTCGAGTCGCCAAATCCATTGACGAGGAATCTCCTCTCTCTGGCGGCTCATCGACGCCTCTCGGTGCCGCACTTGGGCATGTAGAGGGGCAAATCTTCAACACAAGACACCTTAGGCTTTTGACAAAGTGAGTTTGATCTTTATTAATGGTGTGAGATAGGGTTTTTTAACACATGCTGCAAGGATCTTGGCAACGATTCTACATCTGGACTTTAGGGAGGTGGTGGAGGAGAGAGAGAGAGAGAGAGAGAGAGAGAGAGAGAGAGAGAGATGTTATTGACGGGTACTTTTCTCTTGTTCACCTTGTCATTGAGTACGGTTGCGATAGATTGTTGAAACAAAGGGAGAGATGATTTTTTCTATGTTTTTTGTCGTAACAATGAAATCTGGGTGCATGGGACATATTGAAGTCCTTTGCGAAGGGCTTTGGGAAGTTCCTTAGAAGGACCACCTGGTGGGTGGCTCAGATGATATATATTCAACATTCCAGGCAACACTGTTGCATTTTGAATGGATGAGTGACTGTCAACACCTGCTTTCTATTCATCCCGTAGCTTAATCCAATGAGCATACCTCTGGGGACATGTACCTCACTGATTTCACTTCAGTGGCACTCACTTGGAAGAGAAAAACATCGGTTGTTTGATGAAATGTCTTAGAGGCTACGGTGTAACCCACCATTTGATCGACCATTTTTAAGGTTGGGAGGAATCACGGTTGGAGCATTTGTTAAAGAGAGGAATCCTTATTCTCCATTATCCCCCTGACTTTGTATTTTAATGATTGGCATTGAATGAGTTCTGTGATTCTCGACTTCAACTGGGCCTTTTGGATATGAGTTACTTAGTTGATCTTAACTGGTGAATCTTTAGAACCTTAAACTCAACGAAGTAATGTTTACCGCCTTTTATTTTGCGTGTTGTTTCATGCCGATCATGGATGTCTATCTTTCCAAAGATATGTAGATTGATGTACTATATTGTCTAGACATTGTATTCTCCACATGTAGGAATGAATGATATGTAGATCCATAAGAGAATGTGTGAGGTAATGTTGAGTTTAACGATTCACGTGGCTTCTTGTATTCATCGAGGTGTAGTTTTGATGGATGTCAACTAGGTTTCAAAACATCATGTAAAAATTCAAAATTCATGAGGGTATCACCCAAATTCCATGTGCAATTAGGTTTGCGGGGCATTGGCCATCTAGCGTGAACCTATAAAATTTGATGGGAGTAATCTCATGTCGATATAAGTGTTAGACATCTTGAATTCTTGTGGGAGTATGTCAACTCGTGAATACCACCACTTGGTCCATAGCGATACGTTCACCGCTGGTGATGTGGTCCAAAACTTGATTGAATAGCAGTGGATATTGCACATTAGGAAATCCATAAAATACATCTTTTTAGAAGATTCAAGGACTTATCAAATATTTACAATGTATTTTCACATTGAATTTTTAATCAAAATGTCGTTGAGGTATATCATGGCAATGTCTCAAAGCCCAAACATGTTAGGAGAGGGATGTGTTCATTCCAACGAGTATGAACATATGTCCTTGTCCTGGATGTCTCGTCTTTTGTATTTATGGATGGTTTGACTACCTGTTCTCAGCAATTGAGATGCGAGTAATGAACCACGTTGATGTTTGGTTGCATTGTTAGGTCAATTTCTTGATGATGTCAGAATCTGATTACAATACATATTGAATAACTGGGATTAAACCCAAATTCCATTGATTGTTTTAAAATTTGTCATTTTAATGGATCCAAGCATTTCTATCCCAGAGTCATGGAGAAAACTCCTAGATACACCCCATGTCGATAAGTTTGCTCTTTAAAGACGACATGTCCGCATGTTGCACAAAATCAATGATGCTTCTAGAAAATTGACACGAAAGCAATGTGGGCGTTGCATGCGTGTGATGTTAGAATACTTGCATCATCTTTCCCATAAAATAGTCACAAACTCCTCTTTTGAGAAGTTCCTTACTTTTGAGGGGAGTTTGCGTATTGTCTGCATAGAGGGTTGAATTATTTTCCTGTGTTGAAAGGGAACCTGCTGAGCCCAAAAGGGCTCAACAGATGCTCGGGCAAAAAACAAATCAAGCTTAAATTCAGACCGGGATGAGGTTTGAACGTGGTTTGCTTTGAAACAGAGGGGGGTTTCAGTTGTAAAGAAACAGGGGCCATCGCTCGATCGCAATCTCGCAAGATAGTAAGAGTCTCAGTCGAGTGACCATGACTCCCCTCATTGTCCTCAATTAGCGGTGCATGTCGCTGATTGAGCATGTCAAGGGACCCATATACTATGTGTTTCTTCGGTTCTAAAGATGGGGGACTAATGTTTCAACTGGTCAATATGGAAACAAAAAACCTCTGGTCACGTGGATATCAGATGTTGGACTACCCACGAACAACCATAAGCTATCCTTGCCCCACATTATTTCTCAATGAGTTTTTCTGGTTTGACTTGTGATATGTCGACTTCACTTGCATTGTACCGCATGAATGTCTAAGACTTTAGTACTTTGTCATTTTATTCTTCATGTTTGTAGGTATGTGTGAAGTATTCACATGCATTTCATCCAATGCACTTGCTTATAATCACCAAAATACAAAAATTTCAAATCATGTTGCTCCAATCACTTTCAAACCATTTTCCAGGTTTCACAACTTTTACAACTTTCACCATAAATGGCCAGGAATTCCCACCCTCTATACTGCAGATCTTTCCTCGTCCATAGCATTCTTGACGTTACATCTATAAGGTCCACAATTTCATAGACATGCAACATCTGCAACAAACTATGCATCGACTTCTGTTTTAGTGTGCCGATGTTTTGTGGGATTTCTTGCAAGTTCCCTTGACAGACGGTGCTTCCTTCCATAAGGTTCAAACAACTTCCACCACCTTCAAAGGGATCAGCAACAAATTGTCTAATTTTAAATGGTTTTGAGTCATCTGCAAGTATGCACCTTTGTGTTCTTCGTGAAACTCTTCAACTTCGTGGAAGGGTTGGTCAAAGGTTTCGTTCAACTCATGGTCATCCGGTTCTCAAGACCTTGACTATGCCTCATTTGTGTTCCCAATGTTATATTTTTTTCTCGGCTTGGTTCTTACCTGTCACCAAAGTAAAGCATCTACTACTTATAGGTCACACAAGTGTCCCATCTCTTGAGCTTGTACTCGCTCTTCTTCCCATAAATCGAATGCATATTTCTACACAACACATGCTATGAAACCTCATCAGTTGTGGTGTTGTGGTCTATTGTTTAATAGTACACAACGATGTGACACAAGTGTTCTATTCATGTCCACTGTCCACAACCTCCTAAACCTCACAACAATGGTGACGAGCAGTATGTGCCTCCAAAGATGAAAACGTTAACCACCAAAGAAGTTAGTGATGGAGGGATAAAACATTATGAATGATGAGAATCCTCATGTTTCACTGAGAGTAGGTGTGGTGGGCTATATGACCAATGGCTCCGTAATCATTACAAAGAAAAACTTCTCAAGAGACACATCCATGGGACTAAAAAAAATGTCACACAGGCAACTCAAACTTTCAACTAGACTAACGAGAGGATACACAAGCCAAAAGGCATTGGTCAAAAAAAAATCGTACCAAACATCCTCGGAACTCAAAGGCCTCAACAACAGCACAATGTGGCTTTTAAAACTTGAGGATATGTGCACTCAACCAATACAAAGGTGCGGCCCAAGCCGAAGACCAGTAA
The DNA here is from genome assembly GCA_023375785.1 of Penium margaritaceum. Classification (NCBI taxonomy): domain Eukaryota; kingdom Viridiplantae; phylum Streptophyta; class Zygnematophyceae; order Desmidiales; family Peniaceae; genus Penium; species Penium margaritaceum. Next base: position 76,291 of record SZWC01008978.1, on the reverse strand, counting down.
CAGTTGCAAGGAAGGCCATAGGAGATGGACCTTCCAAACCTTGGGGGCCACCCCAAGGAGTAAGGGTGTTGAGGAGGACTCACAACGATGCTATAGGCTGCTCCATTGGTGGATGCAGGCGCACTGTGATTGGAGGATGTAGCAGAGGTGGAGGCGTAAATAGTACCCCGACAACCACCAGTTGAATGCGCCTGGTGAGCTTGCATGGTGGATGCAATGCGTGCATCACCAGGTGGTGCAAGATACTTAAGAGCAGAGTGGCCAAGAATGCCACACTTCTAACACAACACCATGCGAGAGGATGAGGGGGCAAAAGAGGAGCCGCTAGATCTACGGCCTTTCCGCACCCTTGTTGTCCACCTCCCAACCAACCGCTGAAATAACCACCTTTACCTTTCCCCTAGCCTCAGACTCCCCCCTCAGTGGCGAGTGAAGTGGCCGGGGTGGACGTGGTGGAGGAGGACAAGTCAGAAGCGGGGGCAAAGGAGGATGGAAGTGTAATAGTAGTAGTTGTAACCAATGCACGATGAATTAACTTGTTCTCCAAGGTGCTCCACAAGTCGATGAGACGCTGAGAGGTGACTTCTCTGAGGGTACCAATGCCCGGAGGAGCGTCGGCAAGCATCGGCTCGACAGCAAGAGGCTCAAGTTTGGAGGATTTCACCTCTTGGTTGATGCCTGGTCATTCGTGTATAAGGCCACTAACAGTGGAGAGGACGACCAATAACTGCTTTGGTAATGTTTTTCCCAGGTCGCATGGCAAGCATACAATGCGAACCCAATAGGCATAAGTAGTCTCGCCAGCATGCATAGAATGTGTGTTTAATTGCACCATAAGGACGCTCTACGACACGTGCCCTATGAATGTTGTGTGATACTTGTTGAGTGTATATGTGCCAATGGGGTCATCAGACGTGCGGCAAGTGGTGTTGGTGTTATAGAACACGATCTCGTCAATGAGATCATCCGACATGTCGCGGATGAGCCCAAAAACGGCGCGGGTAGCATCGGACACAACGGGAATAAAGGGAGAAATAACTAAGGGATAGGCATGATGGTGATACTCCCAAAGCTGTTCTCCCTATGCCTAAGCGCTAAACCGAACCTCTTAAGACGATTGGGTAAGGTTAGAGGTGAAGTGGGCCAACTTCGAGTCAACGTCTGGTTTGCGCTACGAGGGCACTGCGAGAGCTTTGGCGGCTGTTGTGCTGGTGGAGGCGACTATGAGTGGGTCAAAATAGACAGAACCAGAGGTGGTGGATACAAGCGCGGGTGCTATGGATAATGTTGTAGGAAGACTACTGGCAATGAAAGCAAAGGGAGTGGTACAATGTGTGGATTAGAGATGATTGAGAATCTGGTCGGCAATGTGATTAGCAAGTGTTGCTATTCAACTTCTTCACTATATAGCTTTTCCTCCACTGTGTGCTGGGAAATAAGGGCAGCTTGGATAGCAATGTGTTATTGCTGTAGTTTTACTTACAATGTAACATACTCGCTATCGTCCACTGGCATGGTGCCACTGATGACGCGTTGCCATAATTAATTTGCAGAGTTTGCCCTGACCTAGCGCGCATGGGAGAGCATGATGACTGTGTCATAGAAGATTGTGGTACAAGACAGTGGACCGGAATGCACCAACATGCCAACACAACACAGGAGAGGGAGATCAAGCGAAAGAGAGTGCAATGCTCATTATGCTCGGTGAAAATGCGTGAAGAGAGGAGGGAGTGCAGCTATTGCAGATGTCATGATGACTACTGGACTACAGCAATGACAGGATGATGTGGAGGTAATGAGAGACGTGATACCCTTCAATGTTGAAGTTGTGAGTGTAGAGATGGCCGCAGTTGTATAGATGAAGACCTAGATATGGTGACTACAAGTCGCAGACAATGGAGTGGACGAGGCCAACGTCATGGAGGTATGGATGGAGGTCACTACATCGAAGAGTGTATTGGCTGCCACTACTACAACTACTTCTCCATCTGGTGCGACGTCATCCCATGTAACGACGTTGACTACAACCTTTAGAAAGGGGCTCATCATGAAGTGTAGCAACAATGTACGTCTCAATGGATCGTCTAGCAATAATGCTAGCATGTACACGAGTAGAGTGTAAAGTTGCAGCAAGCGTGGAGGCAACAACTGTTAATAACTCATTATACAGATTTCTCCTTAAGGGTGGTCATGAGTGCATAGGGCATGTCCACGCAAAAAGTGGACGTAAAGCACCGTGACGGCTTGCGACCCGTCCGCCTCGTGTGAGTGGTTACCTCCATCCGTTTGGCATTGCTGTCTCCATCCCTCGGCAGTTGGCTTCCTCGTTAGAGTCTTCCCATCAATAGGAATTTGTTGACCTATGCTTCTCCCTCGTAGCTTTCTGGGTCAACCTTACAACTTGTGACCTGAACCTAGATCATTCCTTGCTAGAGTTGCACACCTGCCTCGTGATTATGTGGGCAAGGCAGGACTCAAGCTAGCCGGTCCTTTTGCTAAATAAGAGGGCAATTCGCCCTCGTTGTTTGCTTGTGTGCCGACAAGCCTCACTCGCTGGCCAGCCAGTCTCGACTATCGAGGCTCCCCCGATCGAGCACCTAATTGTCTCGATCTGGGAATTGTACTTTTTGCTACTATTCTTCATGGTCGCCAACACTAACCAAACCCTAGCACGATTGCGCTAGATTTGTGTTCCATGGATTTGTCATGGTCTCAGAGCCATGTTAGATGACGGACGAGGACGAAGCAAGCCGGTAACATGCAAAAACGTGGACGGTCGAGTAGTGCCCATCGCTAGATCCACACAACTACTGCGACAATAAGCCGCAAAAGCCTCTGAGCACGTTCAAAGCCCTCTCCTAAGCCGAGCACTAAGAGTGGAGGCACTGAAAGAGAGGGAAGGGATGCAAAGTGGGACAAGAGGGCAAAAAATGAGGGGGATTAAGCTCTGCCGCCACCCATAGAGGGGGACACTACGATCTCGTGGCTTGAGAGGTGTATTATAGGTTGGAGGAAGCCTAGCAACCTGCTAGAGACCAAGACTGGGCGATCCTATCAAGCTTAGGGCTCGTAGTAGAAACCTGGGCCGAAAGTGGGCCCGGTGAATTGCTATTGAAATTTGGCAGCAGCGAGCCGGTAGTAGTGCTCCACTCAACATCCTAGCTTCTCTCTTGTCTAGCAAGCGACATTAACATAGCAGCAACCGTGTCCGAAGGGGCCGGCGCTAACGCTGGCCCATTATGACGATCACTGGTGCTGGTGCCGTTGCTGGCGCCGCTGTCGACGCCACCTCTACGGCAATGTCGTGAGATGACGTGAGTAAGGTGTTGTCTCACAATGACTTTATTTTGCCACTGCTCGGCACGTGCAATTTTCTGTCGTGCAGGGATGTTTTCCTCTATTGGGTGGAAAAGTGCACTCTTGAGGACTATCACCACGTTCCACCGGTGGACAATACGTAGGCACAGGTGCTCTTGAGAGCCTTCACTGCTCTGGTCTGTGCCCTCCTTGAGGATGAGTGTTATTTCCTGTATGCCATTTTTGCTTTTAAGGGTAAAGAGAGGATCCCGAAAACCCTCGCATTAGAGAACCTAGACCTCATGGTGTGTGGCAAAGTATTGCCACGCAAAAAGAAGAACAAGGGATGGCTCTCGTTATTCCCCTGTACAAGCAGCTCCCCAACCTTCGCCCCAAGCCTGGTGCACTGGCTTCCGAGTACTAGGATGACGCCATGGACCTTCGCCGATGCATCCTCGCCCTCGGTGCCTCCTGCACTGTTCTTGCGTGGATGGATCCGGTTCTCCTTCACCTTGGAGAGCCGCAAAAGGACTTTTGGCGTGGTTGTTTCGGAAGCTAAAAGTCACCGTCATCAAGAACACAAACCTGGCGGAGGTGTCCTAGGAGCTGCAAAGCTATGAACCCGTCCTGGCCTCATGGCTGCCATGCTCTAAGCTGTCAAAGATTCATTGAAAGGTGATTGGTAATATGCAGAGCAGTGAACAGCGTTCGCTCGCTTGTAGTCTAAGGTCGGGTGGTAGTCCTCACTAGGGTTATATCCTTGACTCCGATAGCGGAGTCACGAATACACCTCGTGCTCCACCCTCCTCTTGTAGTAGGCGGCCTCGTCCTTAATGCTAGCTTGCTTAGGTGCAACTGTGGTGTTGATTATAGGGTGAGGTCGGGATCGGCTTCATAGATAGGATTGATGCTAAGGTGTTGGCTGTCCATCTGCTTTCCTGGACAGCTGTTGAAAACGTGAAGGTCACTACTGTTGCGTATTCGACAGGTGGTGAGGAGACAAATTCATTGGTCTCTATTACGAGGGTGGCCGCGGTGGATACTATGTACCCGATGCTACTAACGTGTCATTCTACGCGGTTGTTACTGTCGTAGCTCTTGCCATTACTATGGACATTGTAACTGTGGCAATTCACATGTAACAAGAGCGACGCCTGCTTCTGGTTTGTTTTCGCACCTATCGCTTGTAACAATGAAGCTGGCAAGGCTATGAAGATGCATATGCAAACTTAGCATTGGTAGCATGTGAGGCGGCAACACTTATAGTAGGTGGTGTAGATGCACTTACTTTGGTTGGCGATTAAGTCTCCTCCCACCATGAAAAGCGTGGAAATCCTTGCCCTCATACCAGAAGGTGGTGGAGGGTTGCTAGTTTAGCAAATGTATTAAGCAGAAGCAGTATGCATGTCCACGACACCATGGATGGAGCAACCTTGGCCCTTAGCGGCTCAATAATCAAGAACAAGAAGTATGTAAGAGTGGTGTGCTAGTGGTGTGTTATGCGGGGCTCATAAACTGACTATATCATTATTGGTTGAGCTGACAATGGCGCGAATGGCATTGTAAACGCTCGCGTGCGTGGTCGGCTGTGTCGCGTACCGGCCTTCATCTCTTGCAGGGGGCTTGCGATAGCGCAGTCGGTTTCCCTCGCACTTCATCCTAACCGACTACAATCCGTAGTTGATTGATTAACCAAGGACACGACTCAACGAGTCGACTAACTGGTTTAACAATATGAAGTTAATGCCATAAGCGCCTAAGACCACGACTAAATAGTTCAAGAAGGTGCGACGAACCTCGACGACCTATCGTTATGAGCGGAAGTTGCCGTCGTGCATGCGAAACGTTCCATCATCCCACTTGACAACGGCTAGGACCGGTTGAATCCCTGGCAACGTCAACCTTTCTAACTATGTAGCGAGAAATCTGGATATCTAGCCTAACTATTAGTTCAGGGGCATCCAAACAACGCCAAAAACAACCAGATCTACTAGTTTGACTATTTAGTGCTAGTCGTTGGTGCGTGCGACTGTTTTCTTAGTTAAGCGCGAAAAGTGATAGTTCGAACCTACATCCAGTTTTAGTTTATTCTAGAACCACACACAAGTAGCCGACTGGATGGGCCACCCACGTAAAACACTCGATATGGGACTAGACCGCCATCTCGGGATCGAACCCCAACGGTTGACAGCGTGCCGCTGGAGTTTACTCAGAATCCTGAATAAACCGAGAGAGCGATCTCGTAGGATCAGCAACCAAAAGGAAACTATGCAGCGTGTTGGGGCAGCAGCGTTGTTGATGCAGCGTGCAGGCTTCCACGCTCGTTGCTTAGGTCAGCTGCCCCCTCAGTCTGCTGCTCTAGAGTCTAAGTCTGGAAGCTCTGGGTTTTGTTACTCAGAAACGCGCGCGCCAGAGTTAGCGCCAGAAAGCAGCTGAAAACTGACAATGACTGATTAGGAATNCGTGCGGTCAGAATCTGCTAGAAAAATAGTAGTGAGGAGTTATGGCAGCCTAAACACAGATAGTGCCTACAACGGTTTGTGCTGCCAAACAGGGCCACGCAACATGCAACTGGGACCCTAGGCAGTGCATGACGACGCAGACGCAATGGGATGCGCTGGAACGCATGCAAGCAGCAAATGCGGCGTCAATGACCGCCGACAGCGCGACCGCCGAGGAGGCCTGCCGATGGAGCTGAGCGCGTCGCCTGAGAGAGGAGGCTCCAGCGAACTGCGAGAAGACCTCAGCGTACGTCGACTCCACCGGACGACACTCCATCAGCGTCGCGTCTCGCCGTCAGTCATCTGCACGCCGATGTACACAAGCCGGGAGGACACAACAGAGCACAATGAGAGATATGCAAAAACCAACACTCCCCCATGACTCACAGGCGCAGTGCACATGGGCGGACATGGACATGGTCAGCATCCAGACTCCCCCAGGACATGCAGAGACGCAGGCAGAGATAAAGAGAGAGTCACTCACGGACGTACACCGACCGAACTCATAGCCTTCTTGAACGAGTCACGCTTCAGTGCCTTGGTCAGGAAGTCAGCCAACTGCCGTGCTGTCTCAACCCACATGATGCTGATGCTGCCGTCATGCAACAATGAACGCACATAGTGATACTCAACGTTGATGTGCTTNGGGCGGACAGGGACATGGCCAACATCCAGACTCCCCCAGGGCATGTAGAGACGCAGGCAGAGATGCAGAGAGAGCCACTCACGGACGTACACCGACCGAACTCACAGCCTTCTTGAACGAGTCACGCTTCAGTGCCTTGGTCAGGAAGTCAGCCAACTGCCGTGCTGTCTCAACCCACACGATGCAGATGCTGCCGTCATGCAACAATGAACGCACATAGTGATACTCAACGTTGATGTGCTTCGTGCGTGTGTGATGCACGCCGTCATTGTCGGCGATGGCCATGGCACACTCATTGTCACAATGCAACGTGATGGATGGGACAGACTGACGCAACTCGGATAACAGACGACGCAACCACACACTCTCACACGCGCCTGATCCAAGAGCCACGTACTCAGCCTCAGCAGTACTGCGTGCGATACACCCCTGCTTACCACTGCGCCAGGACACAGCCGTGCCGCCAATCAGAAAGATCCAGCCTGTGCGACTCTTACCGTCCGGACTGCCGGCCCAGTCGCTGTCGGTGTAGCCCACTGCGACAACAGACGGTTGACGGCGGAACATGAGTCCTCGCCGAGGAGTCGAGACGACATAGCGCAGTACTCGGATCGCGGCCTCGTGGTGGAGGTGCCGCGGCTCCTGAGAGAACTAAGCTAGGAGGTTGACGGCGAACGCGATGTCTGGACGCGTCGTCGTAGCCAGGAACATCAGTGACCCGATGACTCTCAGGTACGTGGTCACGTCAACTGGCTCCCCCACAACAGCTGGGTCAGGACTCTTCAGCTTCACCTGGCCATCGGGCGACATGGGTGAGGATGCGCTNGGCACGAGTGGCAGGTCCTCGGCGAAGCGAGTGGACAGGGTCTGCACATAGGCAGCCTGGTGAACGTGCAGGATGCCCTGGGAGCGATCATGCTCAAGCTCCATGCCCAGGAAGACTCGGGCAGAGCCAAGGTCCTTCATCTGGTAGGCGGCGTGCAGCAAATCCTTGACGCGCTGGATGGCGGCCGTGTCTGGTGACGCAATGAGAAGATCATCGACGTAGACCAGAACCGCGGCGAAGGTCTGACCTTGCGGGCTGATAAACAGTGTGGGGTCAGCGGTGCTGCGCTGGAGGCCGCCACGGAGAAGCGTGCTGCTGATCTCCTGGTTCCAGCATCGAGGTGACTGCTTCAGGCCGTAGAGGGCCTTCCGCAGCCGCCAGACTCTCCCAGTGCCGTCGTCGAAGCCTGGGGGCTGCGTCATGTAGAGCTCCTCACCCTCCAGTGATCCATGGAGGAAAGCGTTGCTCACGTCCATCTGATGCAGCTCCCACCCATGCTGGGCAACCAGGCTGAAGAGCGCCCGACTAGTGGAGAACCGACCGACTGGGGCGAAGATCTGGTCGTAATCGATCCCAGGGACCTGCGCGAACCCCTTTGCTGTAAGGCGGGCCTTGTACTTGTCCAAGGACCCGTCAGGCTTCCACTTGCGCCGAAAGACCCACTTGGCACCGATGGCCTTCCGACCAGGAGGGAGGTCGACGAGGTCAAACACATGGTGCTGTCGGATGGCAGCGAGCTCCTCGGCGCAGGCAGCATCCCAATGTGCAGCCTCAGGAGAGGCTCGGGCCTCGCGTAGGGTGGAAGGATCCTCTGGGCGCGCTGTGGACCGGACTGAAAGGGCGTGTGCATCACGAGCCCCAGGTGGGATGCGGGCGAGTGCAGCCATAACAGCATGCCGATGCTCGTGATGAAGCATGGCGTAGCCCAGTGCAGAACCTGGATGAAGGTCTGCGATGATGGCGGAAGTGGACAGGCCCAGGGCTTTGGTGCCAGGGTCCGCACTCACGACCGTGGGAGTGGAGGAGACACGTGGAGCCACGGGGGGTCGAGGCGCCACCGAGCGCGGTGCGACGGTCTTCACGCTCACCGACGGCCTGGGTCGGAGGCTGCCGCCGGGACCACGTGTGTAGCGTGGCAAGGCGTGCGACGACGCTGANCAATGCGGAGCCCGGGTGCAGATCTGCAATGATGGCCGCGGTGGTCAGGCCCAGGGCTTTGGTGCCAGGGTCCCCACTCACGACCGTGGGAGTGGAGGAGGCACGTGGAGCCACGGGGGGTCGAGTCGCCACCGAACGCGGTGCGACGGTCTTCACGCTCACCGACGGCCTGGGTCGGAGGCTGCCGCCGGGGCCACGTGTGTAGCGTGGCAAGGCGTGCTACGACGCTGAGTCTGATGGGCCAGTGGAGACGACTGGGGCTATCGGCCCGGAGAGATCCACGGACACGACTGGAGAGGCTGGCCCGGAGGGACCTGCGGGCGCGACTGGGGAGGTTGGCCCGGAGGGACCAGCAGATGCGACTGGGACAGCTGGCCCGGAGGGACCAGCGGACGCGGCTGGGGAGGCTGGCCCGGAGGGACCAGCAGACGCGCCTGGGGAGGCTGGCCCGGAGGGACCAGCAGGCGCGACTGGGACAGCTGGCCCGGAGGGACCAGCGGACGCGGTTGGGGAGGCTGGCCCGGAGGGACCAAGGAATGTGTCACCCGGACGCGGTAGGACGGAGGACGGACTCACCACTCCCCCACGCGACGGGATAGACACAGACGAGCCGGAGCGAATGAGGTCACGAGGAAACAGGTCCTCGAAGAAGAGGGCGTCCCGGGACTCGACGATGTAGTGGCGGGAGGGGTCCCAGAAGCGCCAGGCCTTGGACTGACGAGAGACACCGAGGAAGGTGCAGGGACGGCCGCGGGGGGCGAGCTTGCNTGGCCCGGAGGGACCAGTAGACGCGACTGGGACAGCTGGCCCGGAGGGACCAGCAGACGCGGCTGGAGCAGCTGGCCCGGAGGGACCAGCGGGCACGGCTGGGACAACTGGCCCGGAAGGACCAGCAGACGCGGCTGGAGCAGCTGGCCCGGAGGGACCAGCGGACACGGCTGGGGCAGCTGGCCCGGAGGGACCAGCCGACGCGACTTGGACAACTGGTCCGGAGGGACTAGCGGACGCGGCTGGGACAGCTGGCCCGGAGGGACCAGCGGACGCGGCTGGGGCAGCTGGCCCGGAGGGACTAGCGGACGCGGCTGGGGAGGCTGGCCCGGAGGGACCAAGGAATGTGTCACCCGGACGCGGTAGGACGGAGGACGGACTCACCACTCCCCCACGCGACGGGATAGACACAGACGAGCCGGAGCGAATGAGGTCACGAGGAAACAGGTCCTCGAAGAAGAGGGCGTCCCGGGACTCGACGATGTAGTGGCGGGAGGGGTCCCAGAAGCGCCAGGCCTTGCACTGACGAGAGACACCGAGGAAGGTACAGGGCCGGCCACGGGGGGCGAGTTTGCCGCCCTACTGCGGGGCGGGCAGCCAGACAATGGCGACACAACCCCAGACGCGAGCGGGGCGGAGGTCAGCGCGCTGACCGCACCAATGCTGATACGGGGTGGACTGACGGGGAAGGGGACCGTGGGGAATCCGGTTCCAGACCCAGGTCATGTAAGCCATGGCTTCAAAGTAGAAGCCCTCGGACAGACCAGACTCGACACGCATGGTGCGGACGGCGTCGGCCATAGTCCGATTCCACCGCTCGGAGACACCGTTCTGGGCAGGGGTGTAGGGCGCCGAAGTCTCGTGGTGGATCCCGCGGGAGGCGAGGAAAGTCGTGGTCTCACCCATGTACTCGCCACCGCGATCGGAGCGAAAGCGGCGAAGGGAGCGGCCACACGCGCGCTCGGCGAGGACAAGCCAGTCCTGGATGGCCCGGGCGACATCACTCTTCTGCCTAAGATAGAAGACCCAGCGATAGCGAGAGTAGTCGTCCGTGAGGGTGAGGACGTAACGGCCATGCTCGCCGACCGACTCGGTGGGGAGAGGGCCCATGACATCCGAGTGGACAAGGTCGAGGGGGGCGGATGCACGAGAGGCAGACAAGGGGTACGTGGACCGGTGCATCTTGCCCTGAGCGCAGTCAATGCACTCAGTGGGGCACGGGAGAGGAAAAGTCTCTGGGTCAAGGCCCGAGGCTGGCTGGGTGCGAAGCATGCTGTCTACAGCGGCAGAGTGGACGTGGCAGAGGCGGCGGTGCAAGAGTCGGGTGTGCTGAGGAGAAAGCGTGCTGGTGACGAGCACATGGCCTGTGGCGGCCGACGAGGAGGAGACAGGAGAGGAAGAGGAGAGACGGGGAACATGCCACAGGTTGCCACGGGCGGTGGCTTGCAGGACGACAAGACCAGACGGACGCAACGACACAGTCCCAACACCACGCGAGTGCACAACATCCATGCTCATGTGGTCAAAGGCAGTCACGGACAGAAGGCTGAGCTCGAGACCAGGTACGAAGAGGACATCGGTTAGAAAGACGTCACCGGCAGGACCACGAAAACGAACGACGCCAACACCACGGACAGGTAACACCTGCCCGGAACCCGTCCGGACACCGGAGACATCGCCGACGGGACCGAGCATACTGAAGGCCTCACGAGAGGCCGTCATGTGATGCGTGGCCC